>WNWK01037066.1:0-18727 GCA_009830355.1 Cherax destructor
AGATAGAGTAGGGTAAGTAGTAAGTAGGGTAGTGGGAGTAGAGAAGGTGAGAGTAGGAAAGGTAGGTAGAGTAGGGTAATGGTAGAGAGGATAAAGAGCGATGGGAAGGAGTAGAGTAGGAGTAGTGAGAGGAAGGAGTAAGAGTAGTAGGTGGGAAGAGGTAGAAGGATGGGTAAAGGTGGTGAGTAGTGGAAAGGTGAGTAGAGAGATAGTAGTCAGTGGAAGGAGTGAGAGGGTAAAAGGTAGGTAGAGGTAAGTAAGGAGGTAGAGTAGGGTAAAGGTAGGTAGAGTAGGGTAAAGGAAGGTAGAGTGGAGTAAGGTAGGTAGAGTAGGGTAAAGTAGGTGAGTAGAGTAGGTAGGTAGAGTGAGGGTAAGGTAAGGTGAAGGTAGGGTAAAGGAGGTAAAGTAAGGAAAGGAAGGTAGTGGGAGTAAAGGAGGTAGAGTAGGGTAAAGGTAGGTAGAGTAGGGTAAAGGTAGGTAGAGTAGGGTAAAGGAAGGTAGAGTAGGGTAAAGGTAGGTAGAGTAGGGTAAAGATAGGTAGAGTAGGGTGGGAGGTAGGGAGTGGGGGTAGAGTAGGTGGAAGGTAGATAGGGTAAAGGTAGGTAGAGTAGGGTAAAGGTAGGTAGAGTAGGGTAAAGGTAGGTAGAGTAGGGTAAAGGTAGGTAGAGTAGGGTAAAGGAAGGTAGAGTAGGGTAAAGGAAGGTAGAGTAGGGTAAAGGAAAGATAAGGGAAAGGAATAGAGATGAGAATTAAAGATGAAAGTATGAATGTGAAAGAGAGAAGATGAGAGTCAGCTGAGTTAGATGAGAGTCAGAAAAGAGTCAGATGAGTCAGCTGAGAGAGTCAGATGAGAGAGTCAGATGAGAGAGTCACATGAGAGAGTCACATGAGAGAGTCACATGAGAGAGTCACATGAGAGAGTCATGAGAGAGTCACATGAGTCAGTTGAGTCAGGTGAGACAGTAAGCAGATAATCAGATGAGAGTCAGATGAGGAGAGAGTCAGATAAGTCAGCAGAGAGTCAGTTTAGAGAGTCAGCTGAGAGTCAGATGAAAGTCCGTTGAGAGAGTCAGATGAGTCAGATGAGAGTCAGATGAGAGTCAAATGAGAGTCAGATGAGTCAGATGAGAGTCAGATGAGAAAGTCAGATGAGTTAGATGAGAGTCAGTTGAGAGAGTCAGTTAAGAGAGTCAGATGAGAGTCAGGTGAGTCAGATGAGAGTCAGATAAGAGAGTCAGTTGAGAGTCAGATGAGTCAGACGAGTCAGATGAGAGAGTCAGCTGAGAGAATCAGTTGAGAGAGTCAGATGAGAGAGTCAGACGAGTGTCAGCTGAGTCAGTTGAGTCAGATGAGTCAGATGAGAGAGTCAAATGAGTTAGATGAGAGTCAGATGAGAAAGTCAGATGAGAGTCAGATGAGTCAGATGAGAGAGGCAGATGAGAGTCAGATGAGAAAGTCAGGTGAGAAAGTCAAATGAGAAAGTCAGATGAGTCAGATGAGAGAGTCAGATGAGAGTCAGATGAGAGTCAGATGAGAAAGTCAAATGAGAAAGTCAGATGAGTCAGATGAGTGTTAGATGAGAAAGTCAGATGAGAGTCAGATGAGAGTCAGATGAGTGAGAGTCAGATGAGTCTGATGAGTCAGATGAGAGTGTCAGATGAGAGTCAGATGAGAAGTCAGATGAGAGTCAGATGAGAGAGTCAGACGAGTCAGATGAATCAGATGAGAAAGTCAGATGAGAGTCAGATGAGAGAGTCAGATGAGAGTCAGATGAGAAAGTCAGATGAGGAGTCAGATGAGAGAGTCAGTTTAGAGTGAGATGAGAGAGTCAGTTTAGAGTCAGATGAGAGAGTCAGACGAGAGTTAGATGAGTCAGATGAGAGTCAG
This sequence comes from Cherax destructor, assembly GCA_009830355.1. Taxonomy (NCBI): domain Eukaryota; kingdom Metazoa; phylum Arthropoda; class Malacostraca; order Decapoda; family Parastacidae; genus Cherax; species Cherax destructor. The sequence goes on from WNWK01037066.1 coordinate 1,888, forward strand.
TCAGAAGAGTCAGTTGAATCTGATGAGAGAGGCAGATAAGAGTCATATGAGAGTCAGATGAGAGAGGCAGATGAGAAAGTCAGATGAGAGTCAGCTGAGAGTCAGGTGAGAGTCAGGTGAGAGAGTCAGATGAGAGTCAGATGAGAGTCAGGTGAGAGTCAGATGAGAAAGTCAGATGAGTCAGATGAGAGTCAGTTTAGAGTCAGATGAGAGAGTCAGTTTAGAGAGTCAGTTTAGAGAGTCAGTTTAGAGTCAGATGAGAGAGTCAGACGAGAGTTAGATGAGTCAGATGAGAGTCAGTCAGATGAGTCAGTTGAATCAGATGAGAGAGGCAGATGAGAGACTCAGATGAGAGACTCAGATGAGAGAGTCAGGTGAGAGAGTCAGATAAGAGTCAGATGAGAGAGTCAGCTGGTGAGAGAGAAGGAAGGACAGGAAGGAATGTGAAAGATAAACAGAGAAGCAACAAGAAGTAATGGAGATAACAAGACAGAAATATAGTGCAAAGTTTATAGAGTAGATGAGACAGATGGAGAGACGCTGGTGTTGCAGTATGGTAAGACAGATGAGAGAGCAGCTGGTGTCAGATGGAAGACAGATGGGAGAGACAGCTGGTGTTCAGATGGAAGACAGATGGGAGAGACAGTGGTGTTGCAGATGAGTCAGATGGGAGAGACAGCTGGATGTTGCAGTATGGTAAGACAGATGGAGAGCAGTGGCGTTGCAGTAGGTAAGACAGATGGGAGAGACAGCTGGTGTTGCAGCATGTAGACAGATTGAGAGCAGCTGGTGTTGAGTATGGTAAGACAGATGGGAGAGCAGCTGGTGTTGCAGTATGGTAAGACAGATGGTAGAGACAGATGGAGTTGCAGGTATGGTAAGACAGATGGGAGAGACAGCTGGGTTGCAGCATGGTAAGCAGATGGGAGAGCAGACTGGTGTTCAGATGGTAAGCAGATGGGAGAGCAGTGGTGTGCAGTATGGAAGACAGATGTAGAGACAGCTGGTGTTGCAGTATGGTCAAGACAGATGGGAGAGACAGCTGGTGTTGCAGTATGGTAAGACAGATGGAGAGCAGCTGGGTCAGATGGAAGCAGATGGGAGAGACAGTGGTGTTGAAGTATGGTAAGACAGATGGGAGAAGCTGGTGTGCAGTATGGTAGACAGATGAGGAGCAGCTGGGTTCAGATGGTAAGACAGTGGGAGAGCAGATGGTGTTCAGATGGTAAGACAGATGGGAGAGACAGTGGTGTTGCAGTATGGTAAGACAGATGGGAGAGACAGATGGTGTGCAGTATGGAAAGACAGATGAGGAGACAGATGGTGTTGCAGATGGTAAGACAGATGGGAGAGCAGATGGTGTTGCAGTATGGTAAGACAGATGGGAGAGACAGCTGGTGTTGCAGTATGGTAAGACAGATGGGAGAGACAGAGGTGTTGCAGTATGGTAAGACAGATGGGAGAGACAGCTGGTGTTGCAGTATGGTAAGACAGATGGGAGAGACAGCTGGTGTTGCAGTATGGTAAGACAGATGGGAGAGACAGATGGTGTTGCAGTATGGTAAGACAGATGGGAGAGACAGATGGTGTTGCAGTATGGTAAGACAGATGGGAGAGACAGATGGTGTTGCAGTATGGAAAACAGATGGAGAACAGATGGTGTTGCAGATGGTAAGACAGATGGGAGAGCAGATGGTGTTGCAGTATGGTAAGACAGATGGGAGACACAGCTGGTGTTGCAGTATGGTAAGACAGATGGGAGAGACAGCTGGTGAAGTACGGTATGCTACATGGAGAGACAGCTGGTGCAGTACTGACCTCCACGTACACTGTACCAGGCAGCACCATTGGTAACCCCACCATCAGGACCGAAGGTGTAGTCTCCAGGGGTACACGGTGGGCGGTGTGGGTCTGACATGCGTGGGTGGCGGCTGGCATACACCTGTGCCAGGTGCCTGTAACAAACCAATACAACACTATTATAAACACTTGTTGCTGTTGTATTTCTCAATAAAAATCAAATGACACTTTTTGTGTCTTAATGACACTGTGCCGCTAACTTACCCGGTCCTTCTCAGTGGCCTGAAGCGGGGGAGGGGAGGGGGTACATTGTTAATGGTCAACAGTTAAGAGAGTTTGAAGCCTATCGCCTAAACAAGGGTCATTTATAATAATAATATATTTATTTACTACAAGTACATGTACAAGGTATACATCATAGCTGACATCAATGACATACTGCTATATAGAAAGCCCCTTGTTATGCTGAGCATTTCAGGCAAATTAGGTCAGTTTTGTCCCAGGATGCGACCCACACCAGTCGACTAACACCCAGGTACCCATTTTACTGATGGGTGAACATAGACAACTGGTGTAAGGAAACACGTCCGATGTTTCCACCCCTTCGCCGGGAATCGAACCCGGACCTCGCCGTGTGAAGCTAGAGCTTTTGCCACCAGTTAACAATAGTTTAATACTTAAAGTATGGATAAGACTCCCAGCAGGCGCACACAACTCCCAGCAGGCGCACACACAACTCCCAGCAGGCGCACACACAACTCCCAGCAGGCGCACACACAACTCCCAGCAGGCACACACACAACTCCCAGCAGGCACACACACAACTCCCAGCAGGCACACACACAACTCCCAGCAGGCACACACACAACTCCCAGCAGGCACACACACAACTCCCAGCAGGCACACACAACTCCCAGCAGGCACACACACAACTCCCAGCAGGCACACACACAACTCCCAGCAGGCACACACACAACTCCCAGCAGGCACACACACAACTCCCAGCAGGCAGCACACACAACTCCCAGCAGGCACACACAACTCCCAGCAGGCACACAACTCCAGCAGGCACACACAACTCCCAGCAGGCACACACACAACTCCCAGCAGGCACAACCAGCAGGCACACAACTCCCAGCAGGCCACACACAACTCCCAGCAGGGCACACACAACTCCCAGCAGGCACACACAACTCCCAGCAGGCACACACAACTCCCAGCAGGCGCACACACAACTCCCAGCAGGCGCACACACAACTCCCAGCAGGCACACACACAACCCCCCAGCAGGCCACACACAACTCCCAGCAGGCGCACACACTACTCCAGCAGGCGCACACACAACTCCCAGCAGGCAGCCACACAACTCCCAGCAGGCGCACACACAACTCCCAGCAGGCCACACAACTCCCAGCAGGCGCACACAACTCCCAGCAGGCGCACACACAACTCCCAGCAGGCGCACACACAACTCCCAGCAGGCGCACACACAACTCCCAGCAGGCACACACAACTCCCAGCAGGCACACACAACTCCCAGCAGGGCGCACACAACTCCCAGCAGGCGCACACACAACTCCCAGCAGGCGACACACAACTCCCAGCAGGCGACACACAACTCCCAGCAGCTCGCACACACACACTCCCAGCAGGCCACACACAACTCCCAGCAGGCGCACACACAACTCCCAGCAGGGCACACACAACTCCCAGCAGGCGACACACAACTCCCAGCAGGCCACACAGCACCAACTCCCAGCAGGCCACACACAACTCCCAGCAGGCCACACACAACTCCACAGCACTCGCGCACACACAACTCCCAGCAGGCCACACACAACTCCCAGCAGGCCACACACAACTCCCAGCAGGCGCACACACAACTCCCAGCAGGCGCACACACAACTCCCAGCAGGCCACACACAACTCCCAGCAGGCCACACACAACTCCCAGCAGGCGCACACACAACTCCCAGCAGGCCACACACAACTCCAGCAGGCGCACACACAACTCCCAGCAGGCGCACACACAACTCCCAGCAGGCGCACACACAACTCCCAGCAGGCACACACAACTCCCAGCAGGGCACACACACTCCCAGCAGGCACACACAACTCCCAGCAGGCGCACACACAACTCCCAGCAGGCGCACACACAACTCCCAGCAGGCGCACACACAACTCCCAGCAGGCGCACACACAACTCCCAGCAGGCGCACACACAACTCCCAGCAGGCGCACACACAACTCCCAGCAGGCGCACACACAACTCCCAGCAGGCGCACACAACTCCCAGCAGGCGCACACACAACTCCCAGCAGGCGCACACACAACTCCCAGCAGGCGCACACACAACTCCCAGCAGGCGCACACACAACTCCCAGCAGGCGCACACACAACTCCCAGCAGGCACACACAACCCCAGCAGGCGACACACAACTCCCAGCAGGCGCACACACAACTCCCAGCAGGCGCACACACAACTCCCAGCAGGCGCACACACAACTCCCAGCAGGCGCACACACAACTCCCAGCAGGCGCACACACAACTCCCAGCAGGCGCACACACAACTCCCAGCAGGCGCACACACAACTCCCAGCAGCGCACACACAACTCCCAGCAGGCGCCACACAACTCCCAGCAGGCGCACACACAACTCCCAGCAGGCGCACACACAACTCCCAGCAGGCGACACACAACTCCCAGCAGGCGCCACACAACTCCCAGCAGGCGCGCACACAACTCCCAGCAGGCGCGCACACAACTCCCAGCAGGCGCGCACACAACTCCCAGCAGGCGCGCACACAACTCCCAGCAGGCGCGCACACAACTCCCAGCAGGCGCGCACACAACTCCCAGCAGGCACACACTCCCAGCAGGCACACAACTCCCAGCAGGCGCACACAACTCCCAGCAGGCGCGCACACAACTCCCAGCAGGCCCCAACACAACTCCCAGCAGGCGCGCACAACTCCAGCGGCACACCACACAACTCCCAGCAGGCACACACACAACTCCCAGCAGGCGCACACCTACTTAAAGGTGTTGTCGTCGGATAATGACCTACCTGAAGGTGCTGTCATCGGGTAATGACCTACCTGAAGGTGTTGTCGTCAGGGCTGTAGGCGTACTCCTGTGCGGCCCCGGAGCGTGAGGCGTCGTAGGGGTAGTTAGCTACCAGGTCTCCGCCATGAAGGTTGGCAGAGAGCACGAAGGGTGTTCCCATGATCCACTTCATCACTGCCCATGTCTCCGGCTGTGGCTGCCACAGGAGGAACAATTGTTTATCACAAGAGCTAGCGAGAAGCTTCCGAAAATAACAAATATCTGGATTAAGATGACACACTACTTCCCATATTTTCTACTCTTATTATGTCCATTAACGAAATATCTTTTCCTATTTTGTCTACTAAGTTAGTCAAGTTCGATCATGGATTTAAAACTTATTGACTACGCAAAACTCAAAGTAGTAGACCTATTGGCCCATGGCCAGAGGTACAACCACCTCAGGAGCCCGATGTCAGTTTAGGAAAAGCGCACCATCTGCAATGGGTCTCACCCGACCAAAGACTGTGTGGGTAACCTAGAGAGAGAGGTGAGGTTATGAAACCTCGGTGTTCGAACTGCGACAAGAAGCATCATGCCGCAGTTCTGAGGCTCCGTCGGGTCAGGGCAGCATGGAAAACTTCGGTTGTCCAGCCTCTAATATAAAGTAGAGCCATCACCACTGAACAACAGCCTCGTCCAGAGGAGGCTACAATATCAAGAAACCCTGGGCCACTTCCCCGCCACAGCGACAGAGGAAATATCAACAAGGTCACGGCCCCTTCACAGCCAGGTCCCGATACTTCAGCTCAAACTCCCACCCCACAACAGAAGCCAGCAAGCCCCATGCTGCAGCAACAGACTACAGCCAATGCGTCTTCCCTAATACCACAACAGCCTCCAGTGAAGAGCGCTGTAGCCCACGAGAACAGAGCAAGCCGTATTACCCCTGAGCCATCAAATGTCGACAATCACGTGCTTCACTGAGGTCATATGCGCCTTGATGCACTCGCTAGAAAACGAGATATTTACAATTATTGTGAAGATCTTGAATATATGCATGATGGACATAACAGTCCATGCGACCACCCAACACAGGGGCCAGAGACAATCATAGAAAGCCTTATGGCCTTAAATGCGGTACATATTTTTTTTTTTTTTGCAGTAGAACGCACAAGAACTCCAGCAAGACCCTGATCACGGGTACAGGTACAGGTACAGACGCCGTAGTTATCAACCCCAGATTCTCAAAGACATCTCTTTCGAGATCCTAAGACGGGTCATCTTAAGATTAAGACCCATATCAGGACGCAGTTCCTGGCCAATCAATCAAGCTACCTGGGATTTTGTTCCACTTGTCTACAACTCTACTGCTACACCAGAACTTTTCTTTATCCTTTCTAAATCTAAATTTGTTTAACTTGACTCCACTGCAGTTAGTCCCGTCGTGATTAGATGATTTCAGCACGTTATTTATATCCTCCTTTATTTGGGCTTGCTTTCCATTTTGTTCACTTCAATATTCCTCCTAATTCAACGTCTTTCCAGAGAGTGTAAATTAGTGTTGACCACCAGTCAGTCAAGAATAACCTTAGCCCTTAAACAAGATGAAACTTTAGTATATACTTGTCGGTAGTATATGATATTTACATATTCAGATCTCAGCATATATTTGCACTGATAGATACACACCTCTCGGTGTATATACACTAAGATACATACCTCTCGATGGATACACACGCCGTAGCTCTCGGTGTATATACACCGATAGATACACACCTCTCGGTGTATATACACTGATAGAAACAGACCTCTCGGTGTATATACACTGATAGAAACAGACCTCTCGGTGTATATACACTGATAGAAACAGACCTCTCGGTGTATATACACTGATACATACCCTCCGATTGGATACACACCTGTGGTTTGGTGTATCAACCGAGAGGTATGTATCTGAGTGATTATACACTGATAGATACACACCTCTCGGTGTATATACACTGAGATACACACCTCTCGGTGTATATACACTGATAGATACACACCTCTCGGTGTATATACACTGATAGATACACACCTCTCGGTGTATATACACTGATAGACACACCTCTCGGTGTATATACACTGACAGATACACACCGCCGATGGCATGGTGGCTAGCGCTCTTGCTTCACGCACGGAGGGCCCGGGTTCAATTCCCGGCGGGGCCGAAACATTTCGAAGTGTTTCGTTACACACACACACATACATACAACAGGCCTAGTGTCTAATTGACATGTGCCTAGGACAAAATGGTAACTAACCTCTCAGTGTATATACACTGACAGATACACACCTCTCGGTGTATATAGTGGTTAGCTTTGCTGTTTCATATATATCATTATTTTTAACTGGTATATTGTAATGTGTAAAGTATTTTTTATAAATTATTGGCTGATGATAGACATTCTATGAATATGTGACTTTTTAGATTATACATATTAATGGGAATCCACTAGACATAATGGGAACCCAGGTGTAAAGGAGACAGGAGTCTAAGTGTTAACGAAATGGAAATTTGATAATAGACCGAACAGAAGATCAAACCAGCAATAATGAAACACACATCTAGTGGGTTATGGTTCCTCTGGGAGACCTATGTCAGTGCTTAGTGGTTCTGGACACTTAAGCTGTCCGGGTTAGTGCTTAGTGGTTCTGGACACTTAGGTGCCCGGATTAGTGCTTGGTGGTCTGAGGTTAATCTGCGAGGACCTGGACAGTACCTATTGGTCCATGCTCCATCTGAGAGGTCTAGAGTAATCCAGGGGTTCCTAACCTATTTTAAGACAGACCCTCAGTGGAATGCCCAATATGTCCCCATACCCCCTTCGCAAAGACTGTCGAAATCATCAACACCACCACCGATCCTATTAGGAACCAGTATGACTTCAGTATGGCCTGGTTTTACTTTACATATGGATGGCTAGCAACAGAACAGCTGAAAAAATCGTAAGGATTTATATTTATTTACAGAAAAAGGGCAAATTAGTCACAGATCGAGTCCCATACCCCCAAGGAATAAGGATACCCCGTTAAGAACCCCGGTATTAGTCCACGGTGCACCTCTCTGAGAGGTCCAGGGGCAATACCTGGTGGTTCACCTGAGAGACTGACACAGCACAAGTGTTGTATGGCCCAATTGAAGGTTCGGGACATTACCTGGTGGTCCAGTCCGCGAAGCTGGTCCATGAGGTGGTTGTTATGCTGCACATGTCTGGCCTCGTTGCTGTACATGATGCGGTCCAGGTCCGGGAAGTCCCGGTTGAGGTCCACACTGTTATTGTTGGCCCGCCCCTTTAGGTAGTCTCTGCCGCCCTGACGGTGAGAAAGGCAAGTTAGAAGTCTCCTGCTGGCGGGAGGCGCAATCTGCCAACATAACTAACACCTACATTTACAAATAACCCTGACATAGAAGAAACTTATGCGACCATTAACTAGTCACACTAGTTAATGGTCCAAGTAGGACCGAAACACCGCCATTACTTTCTGTCTATGTGCGGGTTATTTGTATATTATTACAGGGACGGTATCGTGTCTTTTAGTTCTTCACTCTACATGCTTAAGACACTTTCTTAAAATATCTCAAGTTAGATATTTTTTAAACCAATTAAAACGTAGCAAAATACCAATAAACGCTATATTGTGATGCGTAATATTGACGTTTTTGAATAACCACTGAGATAAAGTGTAATGAATAAGTGTAAAAACCTGAGTTTCACATATTAATACATTGTTAAATTTATGGGGAAGCGCTAAACCCATGAGATTCATATAGCGCGCCTGGGAAATGGGTGGCAACTAGGTTTCATCCAAGGAAAGGGAGGGTAGTTCCATTTTCTGGCATCCAGAGCCCTTCACTAGCATCATGTGACCCCCCTCCCCTTGAAGGAAGATTAGTTAAAATACTTACAGTATCAGATGCGAGCTGCCATCCATCAGGGTTCATGGATGGCAGGAGGTGAATCCTGGTGATTGAGAGGAGTTTCCGTACGTGCGGGTCGCCTGCTCTCCACGCTTGACACAGGTGGTGTGCCAGACCGAGCACCAACTCTCGGCCCATCACTTCATTACCGTGCATGTTAGCCACGTACTTGAACTCAGGTTCCACTGTAAACAAGAAGGCTACGTCATAGTATTGTATTACTTTGTAGCTTTAGGACACAAATGAATAAAGTTTTAAATGTATGCCATCAATATTTAAGAATAAAAGACATACTGCCTGACGATCCCCTCCTCCTCATGAATGAGGGGAAGGGGGAGATGTAAAAATAACAAAAAAGTATATAGTAAACTTTATATATACTTTTTTTTATTTTTATACAAAAACTAACATAGCAGGTGACCGCAACATTGTGAAAATTTACCTAATATCAAATAATTAATCTTATAAAATTACTATTTTAACATCATGTGGAATTTACATAACTAATTACACTGTTTTCCTAGGGAGGGGGGAAGGAGGAGGGGAGTCGGGAGGGGGAAGGAGGAGGGGAGTCGGGAGGGAGAGAGGGGGGTGTCCAATTTTGTGGAATCTACTGATCTATATACAAAATTAAATTATTGGAACATGTCACAAACAGCTGCTCTGGCCCCACTAATAATTAAGTAAAATTTTAAGCAATAAAAATTATCGAAATTTCGTTGTATTATGTAGGGACGTATTATGCAAACTTTTGTTGGACTGACAGTTAATTAAACTCAAGATAAGACACTACGAGACAAAAAATAAGAAGAAGTCATTAACAATGAAAGAAAGAAATATTAAATTTGAAGATCCTTGTAGCATAAGGTCATTGAGAACTTTATATAAAAGAAATCTCACTATCACCTTATTACTTGCAAAACCGAAGCTAAAAGTATACCAAACCATTGCAGTGCTCACATAACTCATGTTGACCTGGGTTATCAGAGAGCTCCAGTGCCCAGAGAGGAACGTTCCTGACGGAAGGTTTGTTGAGTGCATAGAGTCTGGCCACATCATGGCAGCGTTCAGCCACCTCCTTCAACACTTGCTCTAGCTCCTGGTTGTTGTGATGCTTCCACTCAAACTCAACCTCGCTGCTCTTCTGCAAGTGACCGTCAAACATTGCTATTATTATACTATATGTGAAACGCTAAACCTTTGCGGGTCATTCACTGCAATGAGCAGCTACCAAGTGCCGTTTTCTCTTCTATATGAACATGATCAATGTTTAAAGGTTGCAACTACTCACCCAACTTATCTTAAAAGCTAAAATAAAAATTCCACTGTCTCAGCTGGATGTCTCAACATATACCAATACACACCAAACCATACCACGGGTGGGGTTCGAACCGGCGGTCACAGAGTCTCAAAACTCCAGATCGTCGTGGTATGGTTTGTTTGCAATCGTGTCATTACGATTTCGTGAGTCAAGTTATACCAATACACGATTGTCAAATATAGGGTACAGAATATTGAAGTGTCTCAAACTACTGTACACAAACAAAATATTACAAATACATTTACTGGAAACAACAATTCCGTATAACAACTTAAATAATATAGCAGCATTTTTCTTAAATTCAGTTTCGGTTACTAACTTCAACCAAGGCTGGTTGCAAATCCTCGTAAATTTAGTCAAAGATATACGGGATTACCTCGTAAATACGGCGCTCGCTTTAGAGTTTTTCGCTAATAATAATAATAATAATAATAATAATAATAATAATAATAATAATAATAATAATAATAATAATAATACGGACGGCAACATCAACATCAGCTGACATTCGCTCAGTTTGTTTACATTTGTGTATTCTGTGTCTCACTGTCGTATTCTGGCAATTTTGGAACTGTTTTACTTGTGTTTCTGTTATTATTGTAATTATTAATTATAGTACAATGGCCTCTAAGGGGTACTGTTAATGAATAGAGGAGTCGCAAGCCTCTTACTTTAAATCAAGAGCTAGAAATGACCAAGCTAAGTGATAAATCAACGTTGGACGCCAATGGGTGTTAGATCAAACCAGCTCCACTACCCCTTTTAGCATTCCCTTCATAATTAGTTCTAAAATGTTTATTTGTCAGTTACCATAAGCAAAGGATAAAAATATTTTAAGGTTAGCAATACAGTTCTGTATTATTTTTACGTTTGCATCTTATTTAGGCGCTAGGCCTAAGAAAATGAAAAAAGGTTATGGTTCGCTTTATGTGAAAAAAGAGGTTATGGTTCGCTTTACGTCGATATTCACTTTTCGGAAGTGGTCTTGAACCTAACCCGCCGTATTAGTGAGGTATTCCTGTAACAATCTTGACTCACGGCTGCTATTTACAAGGTCATAAGAGGGTGTTAGTGGAAGTCACTGGATCAGCACCATAAAGTACGTGTGCATGTGGGACACTAATTTTCACTACTATAATTACCCAAAGAAAATAGTTAATAAACAATGAGATCAAGTGGAGGTCCAAGACGGTAACATTAGGTAGTTTACCAAAGTGCTTTATTTATGTCCTCTCATGATTTCATTATTGCGTTTTAATAATTTTTTTGAGATATTCTAACAGGTGAATGTAAAGATGCAGCCCTGTGTAATTATATGCAGGTGTAGAGACAAGTGTAAGGAAGCTATGACTTACGGTTTACCAAGTGCTTTAATAATAATAATAGTTAGCAAGGCTATAAAAGAGGTTTTGAAGGTTGATGTAGGATAAGGGAGAGAGAAATGTAAATTAAAGATAAGTATAAGAGTAGAGGAAAAATTGAGACAAGTGTATAAGACAACAGAGATGGAAGGGCAAGATAGATACAGCAGGACACAGGTGTAGTGTGGTAATATACACAGGAAGAAGCAAGGTGTAGATGTACAGTAGTGGTAATACATATGCTGAATTAAGACAGTTATAATGCAAGGTGACCACTTGATAGGTGTTGTGGTTATGATACAGGTGTAAGGCTAAACATAGGTGTTAGTTGTGACAGGTATAAGATTAGGCACAGGTGTTTGTGGCGAGACACAGGTGTTGTGGTAATATACACGTGTGTTATTATTACATTCCTGGGGCAGAGCTAAAGAGGTAGGAGTCAACAGGGTCTGGCGAATGGGAAATAGTAATCACCTTTGATGGAGTGAAGCTGAGGTAGCTGCAGTTCCTCTGACCAAGAGCCCTACGCCATCATAAAGATTCCCTGATGGTAACACAGGTGAAAGGCTAGACTAGCGGTGGCATAAATGTGTAGTGGTAGGACAAGAGTGTAAACACAACACAGATGTTGAACTTACTGTTGGGACAACAGCTGTATGGGCGGGCAGAGCCGCCCATAACACGCAGGTCACCGCCCACACGATCCTCATATCTGGAAATACCAAACTTCTGGTTAATTGTTATGTGTATTCCTGAGACGACAACACAAACATTAACCTCGACTAATCCTATTAAAAATAGTTTTATTTTGCTATAATACAAAACTCTTGTAAAAGCGTTGACACTGAGTCAGCGCTGGTTTGTGGTGTATGGATTCAACTTGTGTTCCAGGTTACTATTGTTAGTTTACTGCCTAAGGTCACCTTGTTTCACAACCCTCACCCCCTCCCCCACTCTCTCTGATCTTCCCACTACATTACCCAATCACTACACTACCCAGTCACTACACTATCCAGTCACTACACTACCCAGTCACTACACTACCCAGTCACTACACTACCCAGTCACTACACTACCCAGTCACTACATTACCCAGTCACTGCACTACCCAGTCACTACACTACCCAGTCACTACACTACCCAGTCACTACACTACCCAGTCACTACACTACCCAGTCACTACATTACCCAGTCACTACACTACCCAGTCACTACACTACCCAGTCACTACACTACCCAGTCACTACACTACCCAGTCACTACACTACCCAGTCACTACACTACCCAGTCACTACATTACCCAGTCACTACACTACCCAGTCACTACACTACCCAGTCACTACACTACCCAGTCACTACACTACCCAGTCACTACACTACCCAGTCACTCATTACCCAGTCACTACACTACCCAGTCACTACACTACCCAGTCACTACATTACCCAGTCACTACACTACCCAGTCACTACATTACCCAGTCACTACACTATCCAGTCACTACACTACCCAGTCACTACACTACCCAGTCACTACACTACCCAGTCACTACACTACCCAGTCACTACACTACCCAGTCACTACACTACCCAGTCACTACACTACCCAGTCCACTACACTACCCAGTCACTACACTACCAGTCACTACACTACCCAGTCACTACACTACCCAGTCACTACACTACCCAGTCACTACACTACCCAGTCACTACACTACCCAGTCACTACACTACACAGTCACTACACTACCCAGTCACTACACTCCCAGTCACTACACTACCCAGTCACACTACACAGTCACTCCAGTCACTACACTACAGCACAGTCACTACATACCCAGTCACTACACTACCCAGTCACTACACTACCCAGTCACTACACTACCCAGTCACTACACTACCCAGTCACTACATACCCAGTCACTCACTACCCAGTCACTACACTACCCAGTCACTACACTACCCAGTCACTACACTACCCAGTCACTACACTACCCAGTCACTACACTACCCAGTCACTACACTACCAGTCACTACACTACCCAGTCACTACACTACCCAGTCACTACACTACCCAGTCACTACATCTACCCAGTCACTACACTACCCAGTCACTACACTACCCAGTCACTCACTACCCAGTCACTCATTCCAGTCACTACACTACCCAGTCACTACACTCCCAGTCACTACACTACCCAGTCACTACACTCCCAGTCACTAACCCAGTCACTATAGACACTACCCAGTCACTACACTACCCAGTCACTACACTACCCAGTCACTACACTACCCAGTCACTAAGTCCTACACTACCCAGTCACTACATACCCAGTCACTACACTACCCAGTCACTACACTACCCAGTCACTTACATTACCCAGTCACTACACTACCCAGTCACTACATACCCAGTCACTACACTACCAGTCACTACACTACCCAGTCACTACACTACCCAGTCACTACTACCCAGTCACTACACTACCCAGTCACTACATACCCAGTCACTACACTACCCAGTCACTACACTACCCAGTCACTACACTACCAGTCATAATACCCAGTCTCACTCAGTCACTACCCAGTCACTACACTACCCAGTCACTACACTACCCAGTCACTACACTACCCAGTCACTACACTACCCAGTCACTACACTACCCAGTCACTTACACTACCCAGTCACTATACACTACCCAGTCACTACACTACCCAGTCACTATACATACCCAGTCACTATACACTACCCAGTCACTACATACCCAGTCACTATACACTACCCAGTCACTATACTACCCAGTCACTACTACCCAGTCACTATACACTACCCAGTCACTATACACTACCCAGTCACTATACACTACCCAGTCACTATACTACCCAGTCACTATACTACCCAGTCACTACATTACCCAGTCACTATACACTACCCAGTCACTATACTACCCAGTCACTATACACTACCCAGTCACTACACTACCCAGTCACTAACATACCCAGTCACTATACACTACCAGTCACTATACACTACCCAGTCACTATACACTACCCAGTCACTACACTACCCAGTCACTATGCACTACCCAGTCACTACACTACCCAGTCACTATACACTACCCAGTCACTACACTACCCAGTCACTATACAATACCCAGTCACTATACAATACCCAGTCACTATACACTACCCAGTCACTACACACTACCCAGTCACTACACAATACCCAGTCACTACACAATACCTAGTCACTGTACAATACCCAGTTACTATACAATACCCAGTCACTATACACTACCCAGTCACTATACACTACCCAGTCACTACACAATACCCAGTCACTACACAATACCCAGTCACTACACAATACCTAGTCACTACAATACCCAGTCATTACACAATACCCAGTCACTACACAATACCTAGTCACTACACAATACCCAGTCATTACACAATACCCAGTCACTATACACTACCCAGTCACTACATACTTCCCAGTCACTACACAATACCCAGTCACTACATACTTCCCAGTCACTACACAATACCTAGTCACTACACAATACCCAGCCACTACACAATACCCAGTCACTACACAATACCCAGTCACTACACACTACCCAGTCACTACACACTACCCAGTCACTATACAATACCCAGTCACTACACTACTCAGTCACTTCTTACCATCACAGACACCAGTCATCACTCTCACAAAGTCCCGGTAATACTCAACAGTTAAATATAAAACATCTAACGCGAGTGAAAATCTAGATTGTATAATACGTCTGCTAGAATTGAATATTATATAGCTAGGCCTGGTTCATTATTTAGTAACAGCATTAAACCACAAAAATTCAGAAGACAAGAAACTTCATACATTTTAGAGTATGTTATACGCCATGTCAATTTAACTTTTTATCATTTACTCAAAATTTTGTAATAACAATAATAATAATTATAATTTCTACAAGTACATGATACAACTATCACAGACCTACACACCATCATTGGCATACTTTATAGAAGGCCCTTGGTTATGTAGAACATTTTAGGCAGCTTAGGTTAATCTGGTCTCACAGGATGCCACTCTAACAGTCGACTAACACCCAGGTACCTACTTACTGCTAGGTGAACTGGGACAGCAAGTGTAAGATGACTAACACCCAGGTACCTACTTACTGCTAGGTGAACTGGGACAGCAGTTGTAAGATGACTAACACCCAGGTACCTACTTACTGCTAGGTGAACTGGGATAACAGGTTGTAAGGAAACACGACCAACGTTCCATAATACAACGCGTGATTGCAAATATAAAAAAAACTCAGAATTTATAACATCAAGTTTTACTTATGTGTACCTGTACCTAAAAAAACTTATAGTTTAACACTAATATAACATCAGTTTAACACAAATGTAGAAATATTAACAAAGCTAAGAAAAGTGTTACATGCAGACCAGTGGTTAACGATATATGAGATGTTTTAAAACAAGTTCTGATTTTAATGTGAACAAAATTAATATGTTAATTTATCAATACTCAAGCCTAAACTTGTCATTTGCTTAATGCAAATCTTGTAGAAAACTGAAAGAGCAATCTGAAAAAAGCCTGTATATTCACCGGTGTGATGGTGTTGTGGTTGGTGTGAGGGTGATATATGGATGGGGCAGTGATGGTGTTGTGGTTGGTGTGAGGGTGACATATGGATGGGGCAGTGATGGTGTTGTGGTTGGTGTGAGGGTAACATATGGATGGGGCAGTGATGGTGTTGTGGTTGGTGTGAGGGTGACATATGGATGGGGCAGTGATGGTGTTGTGGTTGGTGTGAGGGTGACATATGGATGGGGCAGTGATGGTGTTGTGGTTGGTGTGAGGGTGACTATGGATGGGCAGTGATGGTGTTGTGGTTGGTGTGAGGGTAACATATGGATGGGCAGTGATGGTGTTGTGGTTGGTGTGAGGGTACATATGGATGGGGCAGTGATGGTGTTGTGGTTGGTGTGAGGGTAACATATGGATGGGCAGTGATGGTGTTGTGGTTGGTGTGAGGGTGACATATGGATGGGGCAGTGATGGTGTTGTGGTTGGTGTGAGGGTGACATATGGATGGGGCAGTGATGGTGTTGTGGTTGGTGTGAGGGTGACATATGGATGGGGCAGTGATGGTGTTGTGGTTGGTGTGAGGGTGACATGGATGGGGCAGTGATGGTGTTGTGGTTGGTGTGAGGGTGACATATGGATGGGGCAGTGATGGTGTTGTGGTTGGTGTGAGGGTGACATATGGATGGGGCAGTGATGGTGTTGTGGTTGGTGTGAGGGTGACCAGTGATGGTGTTGTGGTTGGTGTTGG
>WNWK01037067.1:0-18727 GCA_009830355.1 Cherax destructor
CGTTTTCTTTGAAAGAAAAACATTTTCTTTGAAAAGGGGCCAAACATTTTGGGAAAAACGTTTCCCTTAAAAAAAAATTGTTATTTTTGGAAGAAAAAACAAAATTTTTGGAAAAGAAAAAACTGTTATTCTTGAAGAAAAACTTTTTATTCTTAAAAAAAACTGTTTATTCTTGAAAAAAAACTGTTTTTTTGAAAAAAAACTGTTATTCTTGAAGAAAAACTTTTTATTCTTGAAAAAAACTTTTTTCTTGAAGAAAAACTGTTATTCTTAAAAGAAAAACTGTTTCTTGAAGAAAAAACTGTTTTCTTAAACCCTTTAAGAAAACCAAGTGGTACCTGATTAGATGGCCCCCAAAATCCCCCTTTTTATGAAAACTTATTTTTAAATGCTTTTGTAGGTATTTTTTTGGGGGTGTAAAAGGATTAGTCTATTTTACATTATTCCTTATGGGGATAAATTCGTTTGGTAATGGCACTTGAACGTTCTCAGAGAAAAATGGTTTTTTTAAAAACCACTGTTTTAAAGTTTAAATTCAATTGATTATGTAAAAAAAGTATTATAAAAAAAAAAGGAAAAAAGTATTATGAAATTTAAAGTATTATGTAAAAAAAGTATTTGCCATGTGGTAAAAAAAAAAAAAAAATCTGGTTTTACGACTGTCCTGCAAAACCCCACCCGCATCCGCCCGGATGTCAAGATATAATATACAAAAAATTTTCCCAAAGAAAGTCCCCCAAGACCCGGGAATACTACCCAAGATAGGTACTATGTTCCCCCAACCAGCTCCCCTTTCCCTTTATCACTCACTCATTTACCCAAACCTCACCTATGGAATCTGTGCATGGGGCTCAACAACAATTTCACCTCAAACCTTTAAAAACTAAAAAAGGCTGCAGTTCGAATGTTTAAAAATTTCCCCCTCAAAGCAAATACTCCCCCTATATTCAAAGTCTGAACTTACTCACCATAAAAGACATCCATACTTTTTACAGTGCCTATTACATACATAAAACACTAAACCCCAAATATTAACCCACAACTAAAAAATCCCCCTAACCAACCTTAACAGGACACATGAACATAACACGGGCACAGATCACTATTCGTTTTCCCCGCGTCCCCCCCAACTATAAAAACGAAAGGCACATAAAAAGGCCCCAAAATTTGGAATTTATTCCTATGATTACCAAAAACCCGGTCTGTATATCAATTCAAAACTCTGCAAAAAAAAAAACACCTACTATTTAAAAAACTAAATCCCCCTACTTTCATTACCTAAAAATTTTAAAAATTAACTTTTCCCTGCCTCAAAATAACATTATTCACTGTGTTACCCCCCTAGCCTAAAAACCCCCCAAAAAATTCCTAAAAGAAAAATAATTTATCAAACATAATCTAGTACAAATGTTGAAACTTATACCTCATAATGTATATGCCATATTATATCTTTAGAAAAAATAAACACCTAATATAAAGAAATCCATCCTCATGTACCCTTGTGCTCTTTGTAACTCATCTAATATTTTAAACTATTTTGCAAAACAAATTATTGATTTAATTTGTTTAATCTGATTTTAAAAATACTATTATGTAGACATATAAAACTGTAAATATCCAAAAAAAACTATTATGTTTCAAAAAAGTATGTTCAAATTATGTTCAAATTTCATAGCTTAAATACTCCCATACTTATATTGTAAACTGTCTCTATAATTCTTACCTTTTAGCCTCAAAAACCCCTTTCTTAATTGCTCAATGGGAAAAAGTTTTCAAATATAATCTACAGGTTCCCCGGTTTTTTCGAAAATTGTTCCAGAAAGCTGCTCCAAATGCCATTGAACAATTTTTTAAAAAAAATAATTCCAATTAGTTGTTTTTAACCCCAAAAAAACATTTCAAAAAAAACACTTTTGAAAATACATTTCATAAATGTTCGGGGTTTGGAGATGCCAAAACCAAGGGGCCCCTTAGTACAAATGTTGAAACTTATACCTCATGTATCCTTTTGTTCCCCTTGAATATCTTGCCATATAATTTGTTATTGCAACACATATTGTTTAATCTGATTTAATTAATTTTATAAATAAGACAAAAGCATAAAACTTTTTTCAAAAATGCCTATAGTCTAAACTATTCAAATTTCATAAAAATAATTCCCAAATATACTCATATTGTAAACTATCTACTAAAATTCTTACCATTTAGTTTTAAGTTAATTTTAAG
Organism: Cherax destructor; assembly: GCA_009830355.1. Lineage (NCBI taxonomy): Eukaryota > Metazoa > Arthropoda > Malacostraca > Decapoda > Parastacidae > Cherax > Cherax destructor. Next base: position 2,227 of record WNWK01037067.1, read on the forward strand.
TCTTCCCAAAAAGCCCCCCATATTAGGGGGTTTTGGCATGTACACCTCATAACATCTCTTTTTAAAAATTGTAACTCTTTGTATCATGTCCAAATAAACTACTATTACTATTACTATGTGACATCCGTAATAAGCATCCGCAATTTACTGTGGATATCCGCATCCACAAAAAAAGCAAGACATCCATATAAAATACGCATCCGCGGATGTCTAAATTTTCACCGATACATCCCTATCTGCTGTACAAAGGGCTCCGCTTATACAGCAGGTTTGGGTTCCGGACTACTGTTGTAAAAAAGAATGGGAACCTTTTGCTTTCAAATGCATATGAAAGCCTGATAAACCCTGTTTACACTATCATATAGTGGGGAGTGGGTGAGATGTTATCAACAAATTTAGTTGAAAATAAAAAAAAAAAGTTTAAATTTTGGGGAAACCTAGGGGGAAAAAATGGTTTTAAAAAAAAATAGGAGAGGAGAGTTTTAAATGGGAGTTAGGGTATCGGGGGGAAAAATGGAGGAATATTTTGAGGGGTTTTTAAATGTTGATGAAATGGGAAGCTGTGATTTCGTGTATAGGGCAAGGGGGAAAAACATCTTGTAGGAGTGTGGAAGAGCCAGTTGTGGGGGTGTTGGGGAAGTTTGGAGGGGGAGTGGGTGGGGAAAAAAAAAGGGGGTAAGGCAGCTGGGGTTGATGGGATAAAGATAGAAATGAAAAGCAGGTGGGGATATAGTTTTGGAGTGGTTAGTGCTATTTTTAATAAATGTATGGAAGAGGGTAAGGTCCCTTTTGGGATTGGCAGAGAGTGTGTATTTTTCCCTTTTTGTATAAAGGAAAAGAAGACAAAAAAGAGAGTGAAAAAATTATGGGGAAATTTAAGTCTGTTGAGTGTACCTGGTGGGGGTGTATGGAAAGAGTTATTATTGAAAAATTAAGAGTAAGACAGAAAGCAGGATAGCAGATGAACAAGGGGGCTTTAGGAAAGGTAGAGGTGTGTAGACCAAGTGTTTACAGCAAAACATATGGGGGAACAGTATTTGGATAAGGGTTTAAAAAGGTTTTTTTGGCATTTAAGGTTTGGAAAAAAGGGGTATGATAGGGTGGATAGGGGGCAATGTGGCAGATGTTGCAGGTGTATGGGAAAAGGAGGGAGGTTACTGGCAGTGAAGAGTTTTTATGAAAATAGTGAGGCTCAAGTTAGAGTGTGTAGGAGGGAGGGGATTTTTTTCCCAGTAAAAATGGGCCTTAGACAAGGATGTGTGATGCACCGTGGTTGTTCAATATATTTATAGATAGGGTTGTAAAGAAGTGAATGGGGGTCTTGGCAAAGAGGTGTGGGGTTAAAAATAAAGCAAATACAAAGTGGGAGTTGTCACAGTTGTTTTGGGGATGACACGGGCTTTTGGGAGATTCTAAAGAGAAGTTGCAGAGGTTGGTGGATGAATTTGGTAGGGTTTTAAAGAAGAAAATTGAAAGTGAATATGGGAAAAGAGTAAGGTAATAAATAAAAAAAAAGATTGGGTGTGCTGTTGGGGAAAAAATAACATTTTAAAGGGGGTTCGGGGGAAAAACCCGGGGGCCCGGGCTTGAGCCCCTGGGAGGGGAATCAGTGTCTGCACTCTGGGGGGGTGTTAGTTTGTTTTTTTAACTGTATTGAAAAACACCCTCGGCAAAAATGAGGGAATGAATGATGAGAAATTTTTTTTTTTTGGGAAGGGGGGAAAAGGGGCCCGATGTGTTAATAAAAAAAAAAAAAATAGGCAATAAAAATGCATATACGTATACATGCATTACCCCCTTTTTAAAAATTTTGTCCTTGGCTTATGTGGTGGTGAAATATTTTTGTAAAAAATCTGAATAAATGAAAAGGGGTTAACTGAAAACCACTGTATTAGCGAAATTTGAAAAATGAAGCACTGTAAACGGGGGCTCCATTATGATTTTGAATGGGGGTTTTAAAAAGGGGCTTGCTAGATTTTTCCCAAGCCACACTTGTGGGGATTCATCTGAAAAAAAGGCCCATTTGTGGTCACAGTGGGGGAAAAAAGGGTTTTTCCACGTGGTTTCCATCAATAAAAAAAAGCAGTAAGTTTTTTAGGAATACCTCAAATTCCCCCTTTTTTTTTCCCATCGTTCTTCTTTGTATTGGTCTGATGAAGTCACTGGCTTAAAAAATTTTTCCTCAAAAAAATTTTTTCCCAAATATAGCACAAGTGACTCATGCTTAAAAAATTTTGCTGTCTTTATAAAAAGGTGTTTTTGGGAGGTTGTATGATTGGTGTCGGCATTTAAGATTTTTATTTTAAGTTAGTTGACAGTGAACTTTTTCAATATGGTGATGACAAAAAAGTTTAAAAAAGGGGAAAAATTTTTGCCAGAATAAATAGGGGAAATCTTTTTTTTTATTAAAAATCGGCTTTTTTTCCCCCGAGGCGCGTCTCACTCACTCCATCCCTGTCTTGCCAGAGGTGTGCCAAAAACTACAGTTCGAAAACTGAAAATAAATGTATTGTTTGGGAGTGGAAGTTTGGCAGAAAAAATTTTTAATGACAAAGTAAACCCCTGGAATAAAATCTGGAGGGGGGGTTTTGGGGGCCCCAAAAACCCCCGGCCCCGTCCCGGGGAAAGGCCCCCAAATTTCCCTTTTAAACATGGGAAGCTTAAAAAAACCCCTTTTGGGTTTAGCCCCCAATTTTGATGGGGGTAATTTTTTTTAAACACTGGGTGTCTCCAACCAAAAAAGGGGGGCCCAAAAAAAAAAAAAAAAAAACTTTCCCCTCATTCACACATACTCACTGTCTTTGTTTGAGGTTCTTAAAAACGACAAGATAAAGATAAGATAAGGATAGTTGCAGTTATTGAACTGGTATTGTCACGCCTCTAGCAAGACAATGATGGAGCAGTGATGATGAAAATGTTTCTTCTTTCTGGGCCCCCAACCTTGGTGGGAAACAGTCGATGTGTTAAAAAAAAAATAAAAACGTCCAAATAAATTAAAACTGATGGTTTAAAAAGTAAAAATCAGAAAGTGAGGAAAGTTGAGATTGCTCACCTCCTTCGCAGCGGAAAAACAACCCCTAAAAAGGCGTGCGATCGATGATAATTTTGGGTTTCCCCTTCGCTAAAGTCATCCTTTTTTGGGTAACAACCCCCATCTGAAACAAAATAAAAATTACTTGACTCTAGTTTGCTTTCAGTGTGGGCAATACCTAGTCTAGAAGGTAGGTAAATTCTTGTCATACCACAAATGAAAAAATTATAAAAACTGGGTGTCACCTGGAAATATATTTTAAGCCTATTTTACATGGTGCAGAATAAGTTTATACCAAGAATAATATTTTGGCTGCAGTGAGCTAAAAAAACTATTTTAGCATTCTACGAGCAGCAATGAGTTGACTAGCTCGATATCTAGCAGAAATTTTACTCTAGAGTATACCTGGAGAGTATACGAGGGTATATGAGGCCTGGTCCATGACCAGGCCTTGTGGTGGATCAGGACCTAATCATCCAGGCTGTTACTGCTGGCCACATGTAAACCAATGTACAAGCCACAGCCTGACTGATCAGGTACTGACTGACCTTGTGTGTCTGCCAGCTTCCTCTTGAAGACAACAGGAGACAGCTGAACATTCTTTTCCCCCTGACACTTATACTGTCTCTTAGTGTACTCATGGTACCCTGTTTTTCACTGGGTAATGTTAACCTTTTATAGAAAAATAAGGAAATGAACAGTGTACTAAGCCCCTTATGCACCCCCCTGTACACTACTACCATACTCTTTTCTGAAACTTATTTATCAATCATCTCTTTGCCCTTCTAAAAATTATCAAAGGGAAAAGTTGAGGACTCAGGAGTGTCTTACAGTTATGAACCTTAATTACCTATTTGTAGCTACAGTGGTCCTCGACTTACAAGCAACTCCCAACTCAAACAATTATGTAAGTATATTTCTGTAAGTGCTTTTGTAAGTGTAATTTTGGGGTCTGAAACAGACTAATCTAATTTACATTATTCCTTAGGGGAACAAATTCATTTGGTATCGGCACTCAAACAGCCTTCTGAAGCAATTAAGCTCAAACTCGGGGTACCACTGTATTTGTCTTAATGTTAAGTAAACAGGCACAGATGCAACTAATGTGACATTTTACTGTGGCAACAGTAAACTGTGAAGTTGTAATCTCTGAGTTAGGAGAGAGAAAACACACACACACCCCACGATTGTTACAGTCGCGGTATTGTATCTTTTCCTTCTTTACTGTTAACAGTCAAGGCTTCACCTGTTGGCGGAGAAAAGGAGGTAATGGCGTGGTCCTCCAATTCAGTGCCACACTTGAGGTAATTATTAATGATGCCCCCGATCTGGGTGCCCCGGTCTGAGAATATACCAATATTATAAATATATAAAATATAAACAAACAGAATGTAGCAACACTATAAATATATAAATAAATAAAAAATTCAATGATAAGTAAATATTTTTTTTTTTTTTTTCAACAAGTTGGCCGTCTCCCACCAAGGCAGGGTGACCAAAAAAAAGAAAATCCCCAAAAAAAAATACTTTCATCATCATTCAACACTTCACCACACTCATACATAATCACTGTCTTTGCAGAGCGCTCAGATACGACAGCTGAGAATAAATCCCTCCCAGCTGTCACTATCCCAGACCCCTCCTTTAAAGTGAAGGCATTGTACTTCCCATTTCCAGGACTCAAGTCCAACTAAATCAATTAACTGGTTTCCTGAATCCCTTCACAAAATGTTACTCTGCTCACCTCCAACAGCTCGTTAGGTTACAAAACCATTCGTCTCCATTCACTCACTCCTATCTAACACGCTCACACATGCTTGCTGGAAGTCCAAGCCCCTCGCCCACAAAACCTCCTTTACCCCCTCCCTCCAACCTTTCAGGACGACCCCTACCCCTTCCTTTCCCTACAGATTTATACACTCTCCAAGTCATTCTACTTTGATCCATTCTCTCTAAATGACCAAACCACCTCAACAACCCTCTTCAGCCCTTTGACAAATACTTTTAGTAACTCCACACCTTTTCCTAATTTCCACACTCCGAATTTTCTGCATAATATTTACACAACACATTGCCCTTAGACAGGACATCTTCACTGCCTCCAGCCGCCTCCTCGCTGCAGCATTTGCAACCCATGCTTCACACCCATATAAAAGTGTTGGTACCACTATACTTTCGTACATTCCTTCTTTGCCTCCATGGATAACGTTTTTGTCTCCACAGATAAGATACTTCAACGCACCACTCACCTTTTTCCTTCATCAATTCTATGGTTAACCTCATCCTTCATAAACCCATCCGCTGACACGTCAACTCCAAACTCGTCCACTATCCTTTGCAACTTTTCTTAGAATCTCCCATAAGCACAGTATCATCAGCAAAAAGTAACTGTGTCAACTCCCATTTGCATTTAATTCCCCATAATTTAATCCCACCTCTCCCCAACACCTAGCATTTACTTCTTTTACAACCCCATCTATAAATATATTTAACAACCATGGTGACATTACACATCCCTAAGACCTACTTTTACCGGGAAGTAATCTCCCTCTCTCCTACACACCCTAACCTGAGCCTCACTATCCTCATAAAAACTCTTTACAGCCTTCAGTATATTACTACCTATTCCATACACTTGCAACATTTGCCACATAGCTCCCCTATCCACTCTACCATATGCCTTTCTAAATCCATAAATGCAATGAAAACTTCTCTACCTTTATCTAAATACTGTTCACATATAGCTTCACTGTAAACACTTGATCTACATCCCTACCCACTCTAAAGCCTCCTTGCTCATCTGCAATCCTACTTTCTGTCTTATCTCTAATTCTTTCAATAATAACCCTGCCATACACTTTACCTGGTACAGTCATACCTCGGGTAACGATGCTGTCAGGTAACGATATTTATAACGAAAAAAAAATGATTGCGGGTTACGATGTTTGCTTCGGGTAACGACATTCGTACCGGACGTTCCACGTGGCGCCCAGCTGAGCGCTCACTCCAGGGAGCGTCAGTGTGCTTTTGTTTACAAGCGGGCGACCACCCCCCCACACCCACGCATTCATACCAGTATATTGTCATTATTCCACTGTTTTAGTGCTTGCAACTGCTAAATAAGCTACCATGGGTCCAAGGAAGCTCCTAGTGGTAAGCCTGGGCAAAGAGGAACAGAAATACATGTACGATAGAACTGAAGAAGGAGATAATGAAAAATATGAAAGTGGAGTGCGTATCAGTGAGCTGGCCAGGCTGTATTTAAAGCCTTTTCTACCATCACTACCATTGTGGCCAAGAAAAATACACGTAAATCAAGGAAGCTGTTGTTGCAAAAGGTTCATCTGTGTTCAAAAACAGAGCAGGGGCTGGTTTCACAAATTTAAGAATCAAAGTGGCATACATAGTGTTGTGAGGCATGGTGAGGCAGCCAGTTCTGACAAAATTGCGGCTGAAAAATATGTGGCTGAATTCAGAGTACATAGAGGCTGAACAATTCCTCCCAACAAGTGAATTGTGATGAAACAGGCCTGTTTTGGAAGAATGCCTAACAGGACCTTCATTACTCAGGAAGAAAAGGCACAGGCAGGACATAAGCCTATGAAAGACAGGCTAACTTTGATGCTTTGTGCTAATGCCAGTGGTGATTGCAAAGTGAAGCCTTACTGGTGTATCTTTTGAAAATCCCAGTGTTTGGCAGATGCGGTGTCAGCAAGTCTAACTTGTGTGTGATGTGGAAATCTAACAGAAAGGCATGGGTCACAAGGACATTTTCTTAGAGTGGTTCAATGGCGTGTTTGGCCCCAGTGTGAAGAAATATCTATTGGACAATAATTTGCCACTTAAGTGCCTCCTGATAATGGACAATGCTCCTTGTCATCCTCAAACTTGGTAGAAAATTATGGAGAGTTTAAATTCATCAAAGTGAAGTTCTTGCCCCTAATACCACTCTCTCCTCCAGCCCATGGACCAGTAGGTCATTTCCAACTTTAAAAACTCTACACCAAAGCAATGTTTCAAAAGTGCTTTGATGTGACCACAAAACATGAATATAACCCTAAGAGACTTTTGGAAAAAACATTTCCATATGCTGCATTGTGTAAACCTCATAGGTAAGGCTTGGGAGGAGTGACTACCAGGACTTTGAACTCTGCCTGGAGAAAATTGTGGCCAGACTGTGTCCTAGAGAGGGATTTTGAAGGTTTTGGGGCTGAGCCTCAGAACCCTGAGCCTGAGCCTGAGCCTGAGCCTGTTGTGGAAGAAATTGTGGAATTGGGCAAGTCTATGGGGTTAGAGGTGAGTGGTGAGGATGTGGAACAGTTGGTGGAGGAGCACAAGGAAGAGCTAACCACTGAAGATCTGCAAGAGCTTCAACAGCAACTGGAACAAGAGACCAGAGGTCAGAACAATGGTTCAGAGGAGGAGGAGGTGGAACAGAGATGGAAGAAGGTGCCTTCTAAAGTGATTAAGGAGATTTGTGGAATGTGGAGCAGGGTGCAAGGCTTTATGGATGAATATCACCCTAACCATGCTGTTGCAGGCCATGCTGGCAACCTGTACAATGACACAGTGGTGTGTCATTTCAGGGATGTGTTAAAGAATCGCCAGACACAGAGCTCCTGGACAGATTTATTGTTAGAAAGAGGTCCAGTGACTCTCAAGCTGGTCCTAGTGGCATTCAAAGAAAAAGGGAAGTAACCCCAGAAAAGAACTTGGTACCTGCAGTGTTAATGGAAGGGGATTCCCCTTCCAAACACTAGCATACTACTCCACCTTCTCCCCTCCTCCCGTCCTCCACACATCAACAACTTTTCAATAAATGTAAGTGACATGTTATTGTACAATATTTACATGTGTATTTAGTTATTCTTCATTAAATTGTGTATTATTTAATGTCAAAAGTTCTAAAAATATTTTATTTAACTACTTTTGGAAGTCTTGGACGGATTAAATTTATTTCCATTATTTCTTATGGGGAAAATTGATTCGGGTAACGATTGTTTCGACTAAAGATATGCCCTCTCTGACGGATTAATATCGTAAACCGAGGTACCACTGTATACTCAGTAAACTTATTCCCCTATAATTCTTACAATTTCTTTTATCCCCCTTCCCTTTATATAAAGGAACTATACATGCTCTCTGCCAATCCCTAGGTACCTTCCCTTCTTTCATACATTTATTAAACAAAAATACCAACCGCTCCAACACTATATCCCCCCCTGCTTTTAACATTTCTGTCATGATCCCGTCAGTTCCAGCTGCTTTACCCCTTTTCATTCTACGTAATGCCTCACGCACTTCCCCCACACTCACATCCTGCTCTTCTTCACTCCTAAACGATGTACCTCCCTGGCCAGTACAGTGGTACCTCGGTTAACGATGGTCCCCAAACTCACCCTTTTATTTTTTTTTTTTTAAATGCTTTTGTAAGTGTATTTTTGGGGGGTCTAAAAGGACTAGTCTATTTTACATTATTCCTAATGGGGATAAATTCGTTTGGTAATGGCACTTGAACAGCATTCTGGAATGAAAAAATATCGTTAACCGAGGTACCACTGTACATGAAATTACCGCCTCCCTTTTTTCATCGACATTTAAAAGTTCCTCAAAATTTTCCCCGCCATCTACCCAATACCTCTAGCTCCCCATCTACTAACTCCCTACTCTGTTTTTAACTGACAAATCCATTCATTCCCTAGGCTTTCTTAACTTTTTTATCTCACTGGTGGAATGAAGTAAAGGGTGTGATAAAAGAAAAAGGTAGCTTATGAAAGTTTTTACAAAACAGAAGTGTTAATAGAAGAGCAGAGTATATGGAGAGTTAAAGAAATTAGAAGAGAGTGGTGAGAGAGTGAAAAAGAAGAGCAGATGAAAGAATGGGAGAGGCTCTGTCAAGAAATTTTGCTGAAAACAAAAAAAAAACTTTGGAGTGAGATAAACAAGGTAAGAAAGCCAAGGAACGAATGGATTTGTCAGTTAAAAACAAAGTGGGGGAGTTAGTAGATGGGGAGCTGGAGGTATTGGGTAGATGGCGGGAATATTTTGAGGAACTTTTAAATGTCGATGAAAAAGGGAGCGGTAATTTCATGTACAGTGGTACCTCGGTTAATGATATTTTTCATTCCAGAATGCTGTTCAAGTGCCATTACCAAACGAATTTATCCCCATTAGGAATAATGTAAAATAGACTAGTCCTTTTAGACCCCCAAAAATACACTTACAAAAGCATTTAAAAAAATAAAAAAGGTTGAGTTTGGGGACCATCGTTAACCGAGGTACCACTGTACTGGCCAGGGAGGTACATCATTTAGGAGTGAAGAAGAGCAGGATGTGAGTGTGGGGGAGGTACGTGAGGCATTACGTAGAATGAAGGGGTAAAGCAGCTGGAACTGACGGGATCATGACAGAAATGTTAAAAGCTAGGGGATATAGTGCTGGAGTGGTTGGTATTTTTGTTTAATAAATGTATGAAAGAGGAAGGTACCTAGGGATTGGCAGAGAGCATGTATAGTTCCTTTATATAAAGGGAAGAGGGATAAAAGAGAGTGTAAGAATTATAGGGGAATAAGTTTACTGAGCATACCAGGTAAAGTGTATGGCAGGGTTATTATTGAAAGAATTAGAAGTAAGACAGAGAGTAGGATTGCAGATGAGTAAGGAGGCTTTAGAGTGGGTAGGGGATGTGTAGATCAAGTGTTTACAGTGAAGCATATATGTGAACAGTATTTAGATAAAGGTAGAGAAGTTTTCATTGCATTTATGGATTTAGAAAAGGCATATGATAGAGTGGATAGGGGGAGCTATGTGGCAAATGTTGCAAGTGTATGGAATAGGTAGTAAGATACTGAAGGCTGTAAAGAGTTTTTATGAGGATAGTGAGGCTCAGGTTAGGGTGTGTAGGAGAGAGGGAGATTATTTCCCCGGTAAAAGTAGGTCTTAGACAGGGATGTGTAATGTCACCATGATTGTTTAATATAATTTATAGATGGGGTTGTAAAAGAAGTAAATGCTAGGGTGTTGGGAAGAGGTGGGATTAAATTAGGGAATTAAATGCAAAATGGGAGTTGACACAGTTACTTTTTGCTGAGGATACTGTACTTATGGGAGATTCTAAAGAAAAGTTGCAAAGGTTAGTGGACGAGTTTGGGAGAGTGTGTAAAGGTAGAAAGTTGAAAGTGAACATAGATAAGAGTAAGGTGATAAGGGTATCAAACGATTTAAATAAAGAAAATTGGATATCACATTGGAGAGAGGGATAATAATAATAATAATTTTTATTTGGACATGATACAAAGAATTACATTTGGTTATTGAGATTACATGAGGTGTACATGCCAAAAGCCCCTAGTATCAGGGCATTTTGGGCAGACTAAAATTAACTTAAAACTAAATTGTAAAATTATTGTAGATAGTATACAATGAGTAAAGGTGAGTATTTAAGCTATGAAATTTGAACATAGTTTTGTACTTTTGTCTTCATTATAAAATTAATTAAATCAGATTAAACAAATTAAAGCAATAATAATAATAAAATAATAAAAAGTTATGGTTGATAATTTATAAAATAAGTAAAGTTGCATATCTAAGTTTTAAAGTTTGAATATAAGTTGAACATATCAATTAATTGTAGCAATTTATTGCAGCAATGCAACTAATTGAGTGAGATAACAATTTAAAACAATTAATTGCATTGCAGTTAGTTTACGTGGTCATTATAATGTAAGTGTTGTGGGAATAATTAGCTAAGTAAGTATTATTCATAACAGGTTTTACATTCATTCATTCGTTCATTCATACAATACATTGACTTTAAAGTCAGGTTTCGCGGATATGGAAGAAGTAAATGTTTTCAGATTATTTGGGAGTTGACGTGTCAGCGGATGGGTTTATGAAGAATGAGGTTAACCATAGAATTGATGAAGAAAAAAAAGGGGAGTGGTGCGTTGAGTTATCTGTGGAGACAAAAAAACATTATCCATGGAGCAAAGAAGGGAATGTAGAAAGTATAGTGGTACCAACACACTTATATGGTGTGAAGCATGGGTTGCAAATGCTGCATTGAGGAGGAGGCTGGAGGCAGTGGAGATGTCCTGTCTAAGGGCAATGTGTGGTGTAAATATTATGCAGAAAATTCAGAATGTGGAATAGGAGAAGGTGTGGAGTTACTAAAAGTATTTGTCAGAGGGGCTGAAGGGGGGTTGTTGGGGGGTTTTTTGGTCATTTAAAAAGGGATAAAAGTAGAATGACAGAGCGTATAAATCTGTGGGGGAAGGAAGGGGGGGTGGGGGTTCGTCCTAAAAAAGGGTTTGGGAAAGGGGGGGGGAAAAGGAGGTTTTTGGGTGGGGGCTTGGATTTCCCAACCCAAGTATGTGTGAGTGTGTTAGATAGGAATGAATGGAGACGAATGGTTTTGGGACATGAGTCTTTTTGGAGTGTGGAGGGTAATATTTTTAAAAGGTTAGGGAAACCATTTAAATTTTTTTTGTTGGATTTGGGAGCCCTGGAAATGGGAAGCACAATCCCTGCTTTTTAAGGGGGGGGTCGGGGAAGTGACAGCTGGGGGGGGACTATTTAAGCTGTTGTATCAAAAACCTCTCAAAAAGAAATTATGTATGAATGTGGTGAAAGTGTTGAATGAGGGTGAAATTTTTTTTTTGGGGATTTTCTTTTTTTTTGGGTGACCCTGCCTTGGTGGGACAGGGCCCCGACTTGTCAAAAAAAAAAAAAAAAAAACTTCCCCCTCCCTTAGTTTATACATTTTTACCTCTCTCTTACTTGCTGTTGCCTTTTTCCCTTTTTTGTCCCATCTACCTTTTACTCTAACTGTAGCTAAAACTTTGATCTGATTTTCCGTTGCCCCTCTTTGCATTGAAGCCTACCCATCCCATTTATCCCCCAAATCAAATCTAACAAACTATTTCTTCGTGCTATATCATACCTTGTACAGTGGACCCTCGGTTAACAAAATCCCCCGAAATGGTGAAATTATGAAAGTAAAATTTTTTGTAATTCTTTAAATGTATTTTGGGGGTCTGAAATAGCCCTTCCACGGAAATTTTTCCTTAAGGAGTAAATTCGTTCGGTAATGGCACTTGAGCAGACCCAGGAGTGAAGTTTTTAAAAACTGGGGGGCCCCTGTATCTTACTGTGGCCCCCCGGTTAGCACCCCAAATCTCAATTATGTAAATTATAATATTGTAAGTGCTTGTTGAAGTGTTTTTTTGGGGGTCTAAAAATAGACAAACCCTCGTGACATTATTTCTTAATGAAAAAATTCGTTCGGAAATCAGGCAGGATTTTGGGATAAATTTTTTTCGTTAACCGGGGGTCCACTGTATTTATCTTTTTTTCATAAAATTGTACAGTGGCCCCCCGACAAGGTTCTTACTTTGAAAACATCGTGTTTCGTAAAGTTTTTAGTTTGGGGAATCTTAAAACCGCTGTTTTTTAAACGTATTAGACCTGTCCCCCTGTGCCGGGGGTGAAGGCATGAACTTTTTAATTGGGGAGAGAACATTCCCAAAGGGTTTTTCAAACATTCACACTACATTTGGTTTTTTTTGGGTGTTTTAAGTGATTTCCTGTGAAATAAGTCACCATGGGCCCAAAGAAGTTTCCCTAGTGGCACCCCTGTGGTAGCATTCATGGGGGGAGTGTAGCATTCATGCAGGGAGTGACGGCATGCAGGGAGTTTAGCAGCCATGCAGGGAGTTTAGCAGGGTATGCAGGGAGTGTAGCTTTTAATGCGGGGTTTAGCATTCATGCAGGGAGTGTAGCATTCATGCAGGGAGTGTAGCAGGCATGCGGGGAATTAAACAGGCATGCAGGGAGTGTAGCAGGCATGCGGGGAGTTTGAAATTGATGCGGGGGTTTAGCATTGGTGCGGGGGTTTCGGGAGGCAGGGGGAAAATTAAACCTTTTGCAGGGAGTTTAACAGACATGCAGGGGTGTAAGGCATCCCCGGGAGAAAAAGCAGGCATGCAGGGAGTTTTGGCATTCTTTCAGGGGTGTAGCGGGCATGCAGGGGTATCATTCATGCAGGGAGTGTAGCTTCATCCCCGGGGAGTTTGTTCATGCAAGTGTAGCATTCTGCGGGGAGTGTTAACATTCATGCGGGGGAGTGTACAGGCAGGAGGGTATGCGGAATGGGGAGTATAGCATTCATGCAGGGAGTGTGGCATTCTCCGGGGATTTTAGCATTGTTGGGGAGTTTTGTTTGATGCGGGGGAGTGTAGTTTTCCCCTGCGGGAGTGTAGAACATGAGAAAGTGTAGCAGGCATGCAGGGATGTGGGGCATGCGGGGGTGTAAAAAGGATGCGGGGGTGGGGTTTCCTTCGTGAGGCTAAAGGGAATTCCCCCCCAAAACAAAGGTTTTTAAATTGGGGAGAAAAGGCCTGTTTTGGAAAAAAAATCCCCCAAGGGGGCCCTTTTCTTCTAAATTACTCTATCTTCCAGATGCCCGCCCCCTCTTAAAAAAAAGGTAATAAATGTATCATTAAGGGGCCCGACCCGATTTTCCCCAAACCACCCATGTGATTTTTTTAAATTTCCCTTTTAAGTGTAATTTTGGGGGTCTAAAGGACTAGTCTATTTTTATCATTTCTTATGGGGAAAAAATTGTTTGGTAATGGGATTTTGGGATTCCAAGGGGAAAAAATTTTGTAAGTCGGGGGACCCTTTTTTATTTTTTTTTTAAATTTTTTTATAAAAATTTAATATTTTTTTTGAACGGATTAATTTTTATTTTATTATTTCTTTGGGAAAAAATGGTTAAAATTTTATAAAATTAATGTTAAATACTAGCTCCCGGAACGGGGTTAAATTACATACCGGGGGGCCCCTTTATTTTATTACCAAATCTTTTCACATAGCTCTTTAAGGGGTTTTCCCCCTTTCATTTTGGCCCTTCCCCCAAAATTTTCCCCTCTCCCTCCACAACATTTTTACCCCTTTTCATTAAAATTCCCCAACCACAAAGGGGCTCTCTTTGGTTCCAAAAAATCCCCAGGCACTCAACATTTAAATCTCCCCCTCCCCCTCTCCACTTCTCTCTTTTTCCAAATTTTAAACACTTCTATTAAAAACTTTAAAAACCAACCTTTATTTTTTTACATAACCTTGGTTTAAAAACTTTTACTCCCTTTTTTACCCCGCCATAATGATTTTTTCAACATTATTTCCCTCCCAGGGTCTCTCTATCGAAAAACCAAACCCCAATCCCCTTTATTTTCCCCCCTTTAAACTCTCCCCACCCCCCTTTATCTTTGTCTCACTTAAAAACCCGTACATCCAGCTTCCTTTTTATTCATAACATCTACAATCAACTCTTTCTTATCATTGCCAAAAATCCACCCAAATTTAGACATCCCCTTTGGGGTTTTTTTTTAATTATACAGGAAAAGGGGGTTTCTAATTGTTTTTGGCATTTTAAAATTGACTTTACAACAGCCCTGGCTTACGGAGGAAAAATTCTTATTTCCCCTTCCCCATGGATATGAAAGGAAAAAAAAATAAAAAAACAAGAACTATTAAGATAAAATCCAAAAAACTCAGAAGGTGTGTCAACATAAATTTGTATATGTATGTGTAGTGTGGGGGTCGGTGGGAAAAAGTAGCAAAAACGTCCTAAATCTTGCATGTTTTAAAAAGAAAAAAGACACCAGCAATCCTACCATCATGTAAAAAAAAATACCAAAAGGTCCTGGTTTTTTTTTTCTGCCCCCCGGGCATTTATGTAAATGTATTTTTTGTAAGTGCTGTTGCAAATGTATTTTTGGGGGTTCGAAATAGAAAACCTTTCGTGACTTTTTTCTTAAGGAAGTAAATTCGTTGGTTTAAAGGCACTTGAGCAGCATTCTGGAACGAATTTTTGGCGAAAACCGAGGGACCACTGTACAGACTTTTGTTTTTTACTCACTTGGTGGACAGTTTCCCTGGGTTGGGTTTCTGTCTACCAACCTACTACCTATGATAGTTTAACAACAGTAAAATATATATATACATAAAATACAATTATTATGTTTTTTCATAATAAATGGATTCTGTTAATATTAATCAAAGTTTTCCTAAATCTGTAAGCAACTTGTTACTATATATATTGCAAAACCATCCAATACCCAATTCAGTTAGTCGGCTGATGTGGGTGGACTCAAAACTCAATGGGGGAAAAAAAAGCCACACCTCGTGGTTTTCCCTTTGGGGTTTTCCTGGGTTAACAGTTCAAAATTAAAAAACCCGAATAAAGTCCATGATAGTCTTTTTTGTACTTAATACAGTAAATCAAAATTATAATTTCACCCTTGTAACCTTTGAAAAAAAAAAATCTTTATTCTTTATTCTTTTTTATTTTTATTCTCCATCACTATTTTGTTCATTAATTGGCCCAATTGAATATTTTTACTTTTTCTAAAGTTCTTACCTGGAAAACCCCATAAAATTTTGTTGGTTTCCACTTCCAAAAGGTTTTTTTGGTAAACCGTTGTGTTTGTTTTACCTGAAAAAATTGTCCCTTATTTACAATTAACGCTCCGGTTCCTTTTTGGGGGGAAAAATTCTGGGCCCCTTGGGAAAAACCCCTTCTGAATGTTCTCCAGTATAATTCTGGGAAAATACAAAAATTAAAAAAGAATGTCAAATAAAAACAATAATGCAATAAAAAATTAAAAAAAAACACAGACAAAGAATACTATAATAATCATAATAAAAAAAAACTATAGTTCTTCCTAGGTACAGGGTACCTCAGGGTTTTATAATTTTCCTTGAGAATGCTGTTTTAAAATTTTTCCATTACCCGAAATTTATCCCCATAAGGGAAAATGTAAAAAAAGGGCAGTCCCTTTTAACCCCCCAAAAAAAAACCTACAAAAGCCCTTTAAAAAAAAAACTTAAAATAAAAGGGGGATTTTTGGGGAAAATTTTTTGGGACCCTGTATTTGAATTTTTGAAAAGCAACCCCCGAAAATTTCTATTTTTTTCCCAAATGAATTAAAAAAAAATTAATGTTTACATGATGGTAGGTTCTAATTTTTTTTTCCCGTTTTTAAACATCAAAATTTCAAAGGGATGTCTTTTACTTCTCTTCACCTTTTAAGGGGCCCTTACACATTCCCTTTTACAAGCATATCCTTTCCCCCCCTCTGGGGTTTTAAACCCCATTTTTTACAAATTCTTGCTCTTATTTTCTCTTATCTCCATGGGGGGAAATGGAAAAAAATTCTTCCCCCCGTAAACCTGGGGTCGGGAAATCGGTTAAAATGCCGGGAACAAAACAGTAACCCCCTTTTCCCCTGTTCTTAGTCATACCTCAGGGTTTAATAAAATCCTTTAAAAGGGGAAATTTTAACCGAATCAATGGGTTTTCCGACTCAATTTTCCCCCCTAAGAAATAATGGAAATAAAACTAATCCGTTCCAGACTTCCAAAAATAGTAAAATAAAATATTTTTACAACTTTTTGACATTAAATAAT
>WNWK01037068.1:0-18726 GCA_009830355.1 Cherax destructor
GGGACGTTTAGCAATGTGAGAATAGGAAATATGGGGAAGTCTCCAATGAAGGCGTAGATGAGAGACAGCCATAGCATATGAGAAGCCTTCCACCTCTTTGAGACAATGGATTTCCCGTTCACTTAGGTAAACCTGACAACGGCGAGAGTACGATGGATGCACCTCATGACAGTTAATGCAAGAGGGAGGTAGATTACAAGAAGGACTGGCATGGTCGTCAGCACCACAGACTGGGCATTCGGCCATGGACCTGGAATATTTCGCTGGATGACCAAAAAGCCAGCAGTTTCTACACAGTTGCGGTGTAGGGGTCACCTTTTGAACTTGTAAACGGTGACCTGCAATGTAGACGGAAGGGGGAAGTTCACGGCAGTCAAATGTTAAACGAGCTATATTGCAAGGATAACGTCTTTGCTTACGAGCAGGTAGGACAAAAGTGTCAACTTAAGGATAGGGAGGTCTTGGAGCTTAAGCTGCTCCAAAATGTCATCACCACATGTCTGGAAATTCCGTTGGACAATGGTGTGGGGCAAAATGACAGTACCACTACAAGAATTGAGAGAATGATGCTTGCCAATAGTGATAGGAATAGTATCTATGGTCGTAAGAAGAGAAAGATCGCGAGCTTGGCCAGCATTCTGGATCGTGATGATGCGAGTGCCGCTCTTGAGAGTGTGAAATGAGATATCTTTACCTACATGGCGTAGGAGAGCTTTACCAATACTATGATTGGAAAGATAGGTAGTTGGAGTAGTCGGTTTTAGAGTCAAAAACTTTGTCCATTGAATAGTGTGAAACAAAGTGTTTAAGGGGAGTGGGTGACGTGCTGGTCGTTTTTGAAATGAATGAGAAGGAAGTGTCGAATAGTCATGTAAGGGTCTTGGTCGTTTGGATGTGGGACCGGAAGTGGTCAGACGTGTGACGAACGAGCAGTGCCGCGAAAGTGCCGCACCGTTGAGGGAGAAGCCAGAATCAAGGTCAAAGAAGAGCAAAGGTCAGACGTGTCAAAAGGGCCAGTCGGAACCCTGGTACCTGAAGCAGGTGACAAACCGGCACCAGCAAGAGGTACAGGGGTATTAGAGGTGTCCATTAACGAGGTAGGGTCAGAACTGGGTGCAGTATCAAGAAGGGGCCCGGGGGTAGGCTCACGGATTAGGGCATCCATGGTTAGGTTACTTCTTTCTTTTTTTTTTTTAAGAAAAAAAAGAAAGAAAAGAAAATAAAAATAAAAAAAGGGGGGAACATGGAGGAATAGCTCCTAGGAGGAATGAAAGGGGCGTAAATCCCCCTCCGCGCCCAAGAGGACCTCAACACCAAAAGTAGTGCAGATGCTGCATGGAACCCGTGCCATACCCTACCCTTCATGCCAGTAAACCAGCAATCCGGGATAGCAACCTCACATCCACCGAGCCACCTTGGTGGACAAAAGAGAGGGCGGCCAGATACCCGCCACAAAGCATACCTCCTTCGACCACCACCCCCGGAATCCGAAAGGTGGCCTCCAGATATACACCCGTCGCCCGAAAGATACCCAAAGCCACCCCCCGGGAGACCAGAGGGATCGGGACATCCCCAGGCGATCCAGATTCCACAGCAAACTACACCACCGCCAAGAACCTCAAAGGAATGGGATGGACGACGGTACCCTTCCCCCTACCTAGGAACTAGAAGGCCTGTGGAGAGAAGCTCACAGGGTAAAAATGGGAAGGGAATAAGGATAAGGAGGAAAGGGAAAAGGGAGGATGGGGAAGATGGGAAAGGGGAGGGGGGATTGGGGGGTAATTAGGTTCGGTCTGAGGAAGACCAAGAGGTCCAATTCCTCAGACCGATAGCCTCTTTACCTCGACAAGGAGCCCCCTAAAAGAGGTTTCTCAGTGGAGTGAAGGTTCATGTGTCTTGTTTTCTCAGTGAAGGGTCAAGTCTTGTTTCTCAGTGGAGTGAAAGTTCATGTGTGTTGTTTTCTCAGTGGAGTGAAGGATCGTCTTGTTTTCTCAGTGGAATGAAGGTTCAAGTCTTGTTTCCTCAGTGGAGTGAAGGTTTATGTGTCTTGTTTCCTCAATGGAGTGAAGGTTCATGTGTCTTGTTTTCTCAGTGGTGTGAAGGTTCACGTGTCTTGTGTTCTCAATGGATAATTATAATAAAAAAGGTTCATGTGTCTCATTTCCTCAGTGGAGTGAAGGTTCATGTCTTGTTTCCTCAGTGGAGTGAAGGTTCATGTGTCTTGTTTCTTCAGTGGAGTGAAGCTTCATGTGTCTTGTTTCCTCAGTAGAGTGAAGGTTCATGTGTCTTGTTTTCTCAGTGGAGCAAAGGGTCAAGTCTTGTTTTCTCAGTGGAGTGAAGGGTCATCTTGTTCCCTCAGTGGAATGAAGGGTGAAGTCTTGTTTTCTCAGTGGAGTGAAGGGTGAAGTCTTGTTTTCTCAGTGGAGTGAAGGGTGAAGTCTTGTTTTCTCAGTGGAGTGAAGGGTGAAGTCTTGTTTTCTCAGTAGAGTGAAGGATCAAGTCTTGTTTTCTCAGTGGAGTAAAGGGTCAAGTCTTTTCTCAGTGGAGTGAAGGGTCGTCTTGTTTTCTCAGAGGAATGAAAGTTCAAGTCTTGTTTTCTCAGTGGAATGGAGTGAAGGGTCAAGTCTGGTTTTCTAAGTGGAGTGAAGGTTCAAGTCTTTTATCAGTGGAGTGAAGGTTCACATCTTGTATTCTCAGTGGAGTGAACTCACACCAAACATGTCTGCTGGTGTTGCTTGTTCTGCTGTAACACTAGTACAGGTCTGCTGGTGTTGCTTGTTCTGCTGTAACACTAGTACAGGTCTGCTGGTGTTGCTTGTTCTGCTGTAACACTAGTACAGGTCTGCTGGTGTTGCTTCTGCTGTAACACTAGTACATGTCTGCTGGTGTTGCTTGTCCTGCTGTAACACTAGTACAGGTCCTCTGGTGTTGCTTGTCCTGCTGTAACATTAGTACAGGTCTGTACAAGTATGGTATACAATACCGACAATATGAAATATAGACACATGTGCAACATCTGGGTATCTTTATTGTAAACGTTTCGCCATCCAGTGGCTTTATCAATACAAATTCTAGAACATTATTTGAAGACGGTAGATCTATATACAAAAGATGAGGTAATCAGTCCCTCGGCCTTGAAGTGGTGTGAACAACACCAAAGTCGTTGAAATTCTGGAGCAGAGGCAAGGAGGCTGGCGCTTATATACTAACGTCAGGTGGAAAGGGACGTGTAGCAGACGAGGGCACAGTCACTGGTAGGTGGGATTCCCCAGTGGAAGTAAGTCACTGCAACATCATGGAATCTTGATTCTGAGGACCTGCACATAACCTTTACGGCAAGGACAACTACTACTACAACTAACCCATCTCTTTGGGTATGACTTACTTCCACTGGGGAATCCCACCTACCAGTGACTGTGCCCTCGTCTGCTACACGTCCCTTTCCACCTGACGTTAGTATATAAGCGCCAGCCTCCTCACCTCTGCTCCAGAATTTCAATGACTTCGGTGTTGTTCACACCACTTCAAGGCCGAGGGACTGATTACCTCATCTTTTGTATATAGATCTACCGTCTTCATATAATGTCCTAGAATTTGTATTGATAAAGCCACTTAATGGCGAAACGTTTACAATAAAGATACCCAGATGTTGCACATGTGTCTATATTTTATAGTACATGTCTGCTGGTGTTGCTTGTTCTGCTGTAACACTAGTACAGGTCTGCTGGTGTTGCTTGTCCTGCTGTAACACTAGTAAAGGTCTGCTGGTGTTGCTTGTTCTGCTGTAACACTAGTACAGGTCTGCTGGTGGTGCTTGTTCTGCTGTAACACTAATACAGTTCTGCTGGTGTTGCTTGTCCTGCTGTAACACTAGTACAGGTCTGCTGGTGTTGCTTGTTCTGCTGTAACACTAGTACAGGTCTGCTGGTGTTGCTTGTCCTGCTGTAACACTAGTAAAGGTCTGCTGGTGTTGCTTGTTCTGCTGTAACACTAGTACAGGTCTGCTGGTGGTGCTTGTTCTGCTGTAACACTAATACAGTTCTGCTGGTGTTGCTTGTCCTGCTGTAACACTAGTACAGGTCTGCGGGTGTTGCTTTTTCTGCTGTAACACTAGTACAGGTCTGCTGGTGTTCCTTGTTCTGCTGTAACACTAGTACAGGTCCATTACACACACAACCCGCACATAGAAAAGAGGAGCTTACGACGACGTTTCGGTCCGACTTGGACCATTTACAAAGTCACACTAACACAAAGGACAGGTGGAATGGGTTATATATAGGCAGGCAGACAGGGGACGGCACAAGAAAGTGGTGGAGGGGTAATAGTGGGAGTAGTAGTGGTAGTGGAAGTAGTAGTAGTGGTAGTGGAAGTAGTAGTAGTGGTAGTGGAAGTAGTAGTAGTGGTAGTGGAAGTAGTAGTAGTGGTAGTGGAAGTAGTAGTAGTGGTAGTGCTGGTAGTGGTAGTAGTAGTAGTAGTGGTAGTGGTGGTAGTGGAAGTAGTAGTAGTGGTAGTGGAAGTAGTAGTAGTGGTAGTGGAAGTAGTAGTAGTGGTAGTGGAAGTAGTAGTAGTGGTAGTGGAAGTAGTAGTAGTGGTAGTGGAAGTAGTAGTAGTGGTAGTGGTGGTAGTGGAAGTAGTAGTAGTGGTAGTGGAAGTAGTAGTAGTGGTAGTGGAAGTAGTAGTAGTGGTAGTGGAAGTAGTAGTAGTGGTAGTGGAAGTAGTAGTAGTGGTAGTGGAAGTAGTAGTAGTGGTAGTGGAAGTAGTAGTAGTGGTAGTGGAAGTAGTAGTAGTGGAGTCAGTCATATTCTAGGAAAGAAGCACTGCAATGAAGCTGGCGGCCTGCATAGGGTAATGACAAGAACACAGAGAAAAAAATGAAGATAAAATAAATAAGGACAAATACAAGGCAAAATAAAATTATTATTATTATTATTATTATAATCAAATAGAAGCGCTAAACCACAGGGGTTATACAGCGAGGCAAAATAAAAGAAAGAAAACCCTGAGGAGAAAGAAGAAAGAGGAAAAAGGGAAGAGATAGAAGGAATCAAGTTAAGTCAGGTAAGTCACGGGTGTTTTGAAGTTTGTAGCATTTAACAATGTAATGGGAGAGGAAAGCATCTACAGAGACAAAGCCAGGGCTAAGATTCATACAGGGAAACACCAGCAGGTCTGCTGGTGTTGCTTGTTCTGCTGTAACACTAGTACAGGTCTGCTGGTGTTGCTTGTTCTGCTGTAACACTAGTACAGGTCTGCTGGTGTTGCTTGTCCTGCTGTAACACTAGTACAGGTCTGCTGATGTTGTTCTGCTGTAACACTAGTACAGGTCTGCTGATGTTGCTTGTCCTGCTGTAATACTAGTACAGGTCTGCTGGTGTTGCTTGTCCTGCTGTAACACTAGTACAGGTCTGCTGGTGTTGCTTGTTCTGATGTAACACTATTACAGGTCTGCTGGTGTTGCTTGTCCTGCTGTAACACTAATACAGGTCTGTTGGTGTTGCTTGTTCTGCTGTAACACTAGTACAGGTCTGCTGGTGTTGCTTGTTCTGCTGTAACACTAGTACAGGTTTGCTGCTGTTGCTTGTACCACTAGTACAGGTCTGCTGGTGTTGCTTGTAACACTAGTACAGGTCTGCTGGCGTTGCTTGTAACACTAGTACAGGTCTGCTGGCGTTGCTTGTAACACTAGTACAGGTCTGCTGGTGTTGCTTGTAACACTAGTACAGGTCTTCTGGTGTTGCTTGTAACACTAGAACAGGTCTGCTGGTGTTGCTTGTAACACTAGTACAGGTCTGCTGGCGTTGCTTGTAACACTAGTACATGTCTGCTGGCGTTGCTTGTAACACTAGTACAGGTCTGCTGGCGTTGCTTGTAACACTAGTACAGGTCTGCTGGCGTTGCTTGTAACACTAGTACAGGTCTGCTGGCGTTGCTTGTAACACTAGTACAGGTCTGCTGGTGTTGCTTGTAACACTAGTACAGGTCTGCTGGTGTTGCTTGTAACACTAGTACAGGTCTGCTGGTGTTGCTTGTAACACTAGTACAGGTCTGCTGGTGTTGCTTGTAACACTAGTACAGGTCTGCTGGTGTTGCTTGTAACACTAGTACAGGTCTGCTGGTGTTGCTTGTAACACTAGAACAGGTCTCCTGGTGTTGCTTGTAACACTAGTACAGGTCTGCTGGCGTTGCTTGTAACACTAGTACATGCCTGCTGGCGTTGCTTGTAACACTAGTACAGGTCTGCTGGCATTGCTTGTAACACTAGTACAGGTCTGCTGGCGTTGCTTGTAACACTAGTACAGGTCTGCTGGTGTTGCTTGTAACACTAGTACAGGTCTGCTGGTGTTGCTTGTAACACTAGTACAGGTCTGCTGGTGTTGCTTGTAACACTAGTACAGGTCTGCTGGTGTTGCTTGTAACACTAGTACAGGTTTGCTGTTGTTCTGCTGTAACACTAGTATAGGTCTGCTGGCATTGCTTGTAACACTAGTACAGGTCTGCTAGTGTTGCTTTTAACACTAGTACAGGTTTGCTGTTGTTCTGCTGTAACACTAGTATAGGTCTGCTGGCATTGCTTGTAACACTAGTACAGGTCTGCTGGTGTTGCTGCTGTAACAGTAGTACAGGTCTGCTGTTGTTGCTGCTGTAACAGTAGTACAGGTCTGCTTGCATTGCTTGTAACACTAGTACAGGTCTGCTGGTGTTGCTGCTGTAACACTGCAGTACAAGTCTGCTGGTGTTACTTGTAACATTGCAACATATTACAGAACACTACTCCAACAAACAATTTTAATTCCAGATGTTTTAACTAAAAAAACAAATTTCTCATAGAAAACACAAACGATGGTTATGTTTGGCATGTTCCAACTGCAGGAAGGTGGTTGTAAATGACCCCATCATAAATATACACGTGACTTGTGGCATTTTTAGCCCTGTTTATAAATAAACATGTGACTTGTGGCATTTTTAGCCCTGTTTGTAAATACATCTATGACTTGTGGCATTTTTAGCCCTGTTTGTAAATACAGATGTGACTTGTAGCATTTCTAGCCGTTTGTAAATAAACATGTGACTTGTGGCATTTTTAAGTTAGAGAAATCCTGAACTAATATTCTAAGAGCAAGTGTAAATTATTAGTTCCACTGTAACACATTACGTACTTTCTATGTCAGCCACCAAGTTAAACTTGACAACTGATATAGGTTGCTTGGTTGGTTAATGGGGTTTAAAATCTATCTACTACACCAGGGTCATTAAGACTGGTTGGTTGGTTAATGGGGTTTAAAGTCTATCTGCTACACCAGGGTCATTAAGGCTGCATGTCACCTGTACACCACCAGTCAAGAATACTTTAATACCCAAAATAGTGATTAATGTAAACTACCAGTGTATATATACAGAGATATACACATCTCAATGTATATACACTGAGATACACACCTCTGTGTATATACACTAAGACATCCATCTCTAAATGTATATACAGATATACACTTCTCAGTGTATATAGAGATATAAACCTCTCAGTGTATATAGAGATATACATCTCTGTGTATATAGAAATACAGTGGTACCTCGGTTTACGATTTTAATCCGTCAGAGAGGGCATATTTTAAGCCGAAACAATCGTAAAACGAATCAATTTTCCCCATAAGAAATAATGGAAATAAATTTAATCCGTCCAAGACTTCCAAAAGTAGTTAAATAAAATATTTTTTAGAACTTTTGGACATTAAATAATACACAATTTAATAAAGAATACATAAATAAACATGCAAATATTATACAATAACATGTCACTTACATTTATTGAAGAGTTGTTGATGTGTGGAGGATGGGAGGAGGGGAGAAGGTGGAGTAGTATGCTAGTGTTTGGAAGGGGAATCCCCTTCCATTAACACTGCAGGTGGTAAGTTCTTTTCTGGGGTTACTTCCTTTTTCTTTGAATGCCACTAGGACCAGCTTGAGAGTCACTAGACCTCTTTCTAACAACAAATTTGTCCAGGAGATCTGTGTCTGGCGATTCTTTAACACATCCCTGAAATGACACACCACTGTGTCATTGTACAGGTTGCCAGCACGGCCTGCAACAGCATGGTTAGGGTGATATTCATCCATAAATGCTTGCACCTTGCTCCACATTCCACAAATGTCCTTAATCCTTGAAGAAGGCACATTCTTCCATTTTTGTTCCACCTCCTCCACCTCCTCTGAACCATTGTCCTGACCTCTGCTCTCTTGTTCCAGTTGCTGTTGAAGCTCTTGCAGATCTTCAGTGGTTAGCTCTTCCTTGTGCTCCTCCACCAACTGTTCCACATCCTCACCACTCACCTCTAACCCCAAAGACTTGCCCAATTCCACAATTTCTTCCACAACAGGCTCAGGCTCAGGCTCAGGCTCAGGGTTCTGAGGCTCAGCCCCAAAACCTTCAAAATCCCTCCCTAGGACACAGTCTGGCCACAATTTTCTCCAGGCAGAGTTCAAAGTCCTGGTAGTCACTCCCTCCCAAGCCTTACCTATAAGGTGTACACAATGCAGCATATGGAAATGGTTTTTCCAAAATTCTCTTAGGGTTATGTTCATGTCTGTGGTCACATCAAAGCACTTTTGAAACATTGCTTTGGTATAGAGTTTTTTAAAGTTGGAAATGACCTGCTGGTCCATGGGCTGGAGGAGAGGAGTGGTATTTAGGGCAAGAACTTCACTTTGATGAATTTAAACTCCTCCACAATTTTCTCTACCAAGTTTGGAGGATGACAAGGAGCATTGTCCATTATCAGGAGGCACTTAAGTGGCAAATTATTGTCCAATAGATATTTCTTCACACTGGGGCCAAACACTTCATTGAACCAATCTAAGAAAATGTCCTTTGTGACCCAAGCCTTTTTGTTAGACTTCCACATCACACACAAGTTAGACTTGCTGACACCGCATCTGCCAAACACTCGGGATTTTCAAAAGATACACTAGTAAAGGCTTCACTTTGCAATCACCACTTGCATTGGCACAAAGCATCAACGTTAGCCTGTCTTTCATAGGCTTATGTCCTGGCTGTGCCTTTTCCTCCTGAGTAATGTAGGTCCTGTTGGGCATTTTCTTCCAAAACAGGCCTGTTTCATCACAATTAAACACTTGTTGGGGGAGGAATTGTTCAGCCTCTAGGTACTCCTGGAATTCAGGAACATATTTTTCAGCCGCACTTTTGTCAGAACTGGCTCCCTCACCATGCCTCACAACACTATGTATGCCAGTACGCTTCTTAAATTTTGAAACCAGCCTCTGCTGGCTTTAAATTCGCTCACTTCACTCGTTGCAGGCATTTTCTTAAGGAGATCATCATGCAACTGCCTTGCTTTTTCACATATTATTCCCTCCGAAACAGTATCTCCTGCTAACTGTTTCTCGTTGATCCACACCAACAACAACCTTTCCACATTTTCCACCACTTGTGGTCTCTGTTTTGTGATCACAGATGCACCTTTGCAACAACAGCTTCCTTGATTTTACTTAAATATTTCTTATCCACAATGGTAGCGATGGTAGAATAGGGTTTACCATACAGCCTGGCCAGCTCACTGATACGCACTCCACTTTCATATTTTTCTATTATCTCCTTCTTCACTTCTATCGTACATATATTTCTGTTCCTCTTTGCCACAGGCTTAGCACTAGGATCTTTCCTTGGACCCATGGTAGCTTATTTAGCAGTTGCAAGCACTAAAAACAGTGGAATAATGACAATATACTGGTATGAATGCGTGGGTGTGGGTGGGTGGTCGCTCTCGCTTGTAAACAATAGCACTGACGCTCCCTGGAGTGCGCGCTCAGCTGGGCGCCAAGCGGACAGGTCCGGTACGAATGTCGGTAACCGAAGCAAACATCGTAAACCACAAACAAATTTCTTACGTTATAAATATCGGTTACCGAAAATAACGTAAGGTGATAACATCGTAAACCGAGGTACCACTGTATACACCTCTTAATGTATATCCTCATCTCTAAGGCAAGGTTTATGTTTTTAAGCTGACATCACGGAATGGTCCACCCATCAACTTCCTGCAACCTTCAATTATTGCTGCATTTTTCAAATAATTAATGACCAAATTTTTCAAATACGGTACGTAATTAGATTGATGGGAGAACTTTTCAGAAAACTAGATTCACAAGACAACTTTCCATAAGAGAACTTTTAAGAGACAGCTGGCAGTGTAGTTTGTGTGAAATGTTTTCTGTCGCTCCTCAGAGATTATCAAATAAAAATAATATCACCACAGGTTATGGACACATTCTTAACACACATACACAACACATAACATACACATCAACATTATGTTGAACGACCATCATCTCAGTGTCTTCTTGAACGATAGTTATTATGGATTTAGTACAGTAGTACAGTGATAATCACGTCTGTACCCTAAGCTTGTCAGTCATGCACGGCAAAATCCTATAAGTAAGCATATTGTATTTGTATGCAGTCGGCTTGCTATTTGACCTGCTCTATGGTGCACTTTCGTAAAAGTGATTGTTTAAGCTCGGTGAAAATTGAACATCGGATGGAAAGGTATTTAATGGAATATAACATTCAATTTTCGAAGCAACATTCTTAATTTTATTTATAAAAAAAAATTACTATACAGAGGAGCTTTATAAGAGAGTTGACTGTATATAGATGAACTTTATAGAAGTGACTGTTTATAAAGGAGTTTTATAAAAGAACTGACTATTGCAGTAACGAGGTTCATTAAATTTATATGTACAGCCTTTCCTCACTTAACGATGGGGTACCGTTCCTAAGAGTAGGTCGGTAAGCAAATTTATTGTTAACCCTTTCACTGTCAGTGCCGTAATATTACAGCTTGCAAGCCAGTGTTGGTGCCATAATATTATGCCAAAATTCTAGCGGGAGAAAGCTGGTAGACCTACATGTTAGAGAATGGGTCTGTGTGCTCAGTGTGCACAGTATAAAAAAAATCTGGGAGGCGGCAGTGTATTGTGGGAGTGCCAATTCAGTGTGCTTTGTTCACCATGCCTAGCGGTAAGGAATATCTCACTCCCCAGCGAATTGGGACTCTTCTCTTCTCAAGTGATAGTTCTAACGCAGATGGAAGTGTCAGTGAAGATGAATTTCATGGTTTTGACGAGTTTGTGATCGAAATGCCCAATGCCCAGGATACCTGATACAGATAGTGGAAAGGGAACACAGCATGGATGGTAGGGAACACAGCATGGGTGTTTGGGAAGATGGCATGTAAGTAAGTTTATTCAAGTATACACAAATACAGTTACAAAGATTATCATTCATAGCAGCATATGTGTAGAGAACCTAGGATAACCCAAAAAAGTCAGACAAAGTGACTTATTTCCAGCATGGGTGGTGGGGAAGACGGTGTGGGTGGGGGAAGACGGTGTGGGTGGTGGGGAAGACGGTATGGGTGGTGGGGAAGACGGTGTGGGTGGGGGAAGACAGCGTGGGTTGTGGGGAAGACGGTATGGGTGGTGGGGAAGACGGTGTGGGTGGTGGGGAAGACAGTGTGAGTGGTGGGGAAGATGGTGTGGGTGGTGGGGAAGACAGTGTGGGTGGTGGGGAAGATGGTGTGGGTGGTGGGGAAGACAGTGTGAGTGGTGGGGAAGATGGTGTGGGTGGTGGGGAAGACAGTGTGAGTGGTGGGGAAGACAGTATGGGTGGTGGGAAAGATGGTGTGGGTGGTGGGGAAGACGGTGTGGGTGGTGGGGAAGACGGTGTGGGTGGTGGGGAAGACGGTGTGGGTGGTGGGGAAGACGGTGTGGGTGGTGGGGAAGACGGGTGTGGGTGGTGGGGAAGACGGGTGTGGATGGTGGGGAAGACGGTGTGGGTGGTGGGGAAGACGGTGTGGGTGGTGGGGAAGACGGTGTGGGTGGTGGGGAAGACGGTGTGGGTGGTGGGGAAGACGGTGTGGGTGGTGGGGAAGACGGTGTGGGTGGTGGGGAAGACGGTGTGGGTGGTGGGGAAGATGGTGTGGGTGATGAGGAAGACGGTATGGGTAATGAGTAATGTTACAATTGGGATGGATAATACAGGAGGCCCTAAACATTCGCAAGTTCCACTCTCGTGAGCTACAAACATTTGTGAATGCCCAGCCGCCTATTATCAGCAGTGACGCTGGCAGTAAAGAGTTAGAATCCACACACTAGACTCATAATGCCATGCAGTTACACTCCATATAATCTCCTGCATTCAACCGTCATCAGTAACTGCATGGCTAACTATCACCACCATCATCATCATGACAAGTCATCAGAGTTCGTCTGCCTAACCTTATGAGTGGTGAGTGTTTTGTTTGTTCTTTATTTGTTATTAAACCATAACATGTATATACAATATTTTATGATGTTTTCATGTGTTTTATGATTGTTCATGGTTCAATAGGTTAAGGAAGCATTATTTTTAGGCTAAGTAAATGCTATTATTATATTTCCTTACAATATATTTCCGCACCAAACATTCAAAAATTTTCAACATTCGCGAGGTTCTTGATCCCCTAACCCTCGCGAATGTGGAGGGCCTCCTGTATACACGCGGCTGCAGGTGGTGGTGATGCAATGCGTCATGCGGCACCAGCGGCACCCCAGGCTGGTAGCCATGCTGCTGACTCAGCACATCCACAACAAAGGCCACCTTCAACCACCCACACACCACCAGACCAACCATATCAAACCATATCACACCATATCAGACCAACGTTGTTGACTCACGAAATCGTAATGACACGATTGCAAACAAACCACATACCACGGGTGGGGTTCGAACCCGCGGTTGGTCTGATATGATACATAACAATGATATGATACTCCTGATATGGAAATTACAGCAAAATAGTCTGTGAATGGAACACCTCTATATGAAACTGGAAGATCATGTACTGCTGACCGCACAGCAGTGTCTGCCTGTTCATTGCCCTGTATGTCAACATGACCGGGGACCCAACAGACAACAATATCTTTGTTTTTGCTAGAGATGCAGCATAACCAAAGATGAATCAAATTTTTTTATAGCTTGCATAGCACTAGAGAAGTCCGAAACTACCACAAATGACGACATAGGCATATGTAGTAAAAACACTAGCCGAGTCTAATAAATGCTCTCGCACTATGCTGTCTGGAAACACTACTGCAAACCCAACACCATCAGAAGATTTAGAACCAGCAGTGTACACTGCGACAGCATGAGAATGAGACTGGAAGTGATTAAGAAAAAGAGAGCGAGAAGCAATTGTAGGTATCTGGGCTTTTGCGCATGGCAGTGGGGAAGAACAGACATGAACTGTCGGAACCTCTCATGGGGGAAGGGAAAAGTCAGATGCCACATGAACATATAAAGAGGGCAACTGAAGAGAAGACATGAGCGAATGTAGGTGAAGAGAAAAGGGACGCAGTAAATGGGGCGACAAACAAACAATGAACCTCTACTAACATCCGTTACTATCCTATACATGTATGTACAGTGGACCCCTGAGTTTTGACCACCTCAAAACTCGAACAATTACGTAAGTGTAATATGGTAAGTGCTTTTGTAAGTGTATTTTTGGGGGTCTGAAATGAACTAACCTACTTTACATTATTCCTTATGGAAACAAATTCGTTCGGTAATGGCACTTTAACAGCATTCTGGAATGAATTATGGCCGAAACTCGGGTGTCCACTGTACAGTGGACCCCGAGTTGTAAAACTTCACTCCTGAAGTCTGCTCAAGTGCCATTACCGAACGAATTTACTCCTTAAGGAAAAATTTCACGTAGGTTAGTCTATTTCAGACCCCCAAAATACACTTCCACAAGAACTTACAAAATTATACTTACATAATTGCACGATTTCCGGGGTATTCGTTAACCGAGGGTCCACTGTATATGGAAAGAGCAAACAAAATAACAGAGGCAATGAGCATCACGGTGATTGCTCAAGGATGGAATATTTGCCTCTGCATATAAGCTCTCTACCAGTGATGAGCGAAAAGCACCAAGGGATCAAGGATGGGATCAAGGTTAGAAAGAGTTGCAGGAGAGGCCACTGAATATATCTGGTCGCCATAGCAGGCCTAGTAAGAACCCATCAAACAGACTAGGGGCTACTTCTGATCTGAAACAGAAAACCATCTCTATTTTACTATCAAATGATACCAAGAAACAACCAATAAAATTCATCCTAGAAAACCCCTCAATCATTATTTTCAACCAAACAAAAGGTCAGAGTTTTGCTTTTCCCATTATGCACTGCACAGGGCAGGATGTTTTTTATACTGCACACACTCACCACACAGACCTGTTCGCTTATGTATCTAGGAAAAAATAAATTACCATTTGCAGCATATTTGAGGGAGCTGAACTTGAAAACTAGATGTACACGAGTGATACTGGCATCAATGACGGAGATCTACGTGGAAGATAGCGAAAGGGTTAATTCGAGATGGTTAAATTGATGCTTTACCGATGCAGACAATATACATTAAGGCCCCAGCTTGTGACATTCCAACTAATGAACAAAGTTCAGAAAACATAATATTGAGAAAATAACTGTTTTACAAATGTGGATCCGGAGTTAGGAACGTGCGTGATGCAGCCATCACTTGTACTAGTCTTTCCTAGGGTTACAAATGACCTGTAAGTTAAATATGAATGACACAACCAACATTTTTACTATCTTCACCCAGGTGGTAATAGTTTCAGGGATACAAATCATGAAATGGGTAGGCCTTGAACCCATGGTAAGTGAATAATGTGCCATGGGTATAAACCTCACCTGTTCCCTAGTTTGTCTGCAATCGTATTACGGTTTCATGAGACATTCAGGGTTAAAAATGACATAAGCAGAGTCAAAACTCACAATATCTTACCTTACACTGTTGTTGTACACATCTAATTTGCTCCTTCAGGGTTTCTAGTTACTCCTAAAACCTAGGAACGTAAGCTCATGGTTTCTAGTCACACCTGAAACTTAGGAAAGTAAACCCATGGTTTCTAGTTACACTTAAAACCTAGGAATGTAAACCCATGGTTTCTAGTTACATTTGAAACTTAGGAATGTAACCCCCATAGTTTCTAGTTACACTTGAAACCTAGGAACATAACCCCAGGAACTTTAAAGGGACAACACTGTACATGAGAAAGTTCCATGTGGAGACAAAAGAACATAAACATTTTAAAAGTTCCATCATGGAAATAATGGGAAAACTCAATGTGACTTTTTGCTGTAACTTTCAGAGTTTTTAAGAATTTTTGAAGGCAAGTCCAGTCATTATTCTTATTTACGAGTTATTGTGCACTAACTCTATTATAAAGCTCCTCTATATACAGTCAACTCTCTTATAAAGCTCCTCTATACAGTCATTCTCTTATAAAGCTCCTCTATATAGTCAACTCTTATAAAGCTCCTCTATATACAGTGAACTCTCTTATAAAGCTTCTCTATATACAGTCAGTTCTCTTATAAAGGTTTTCTATATACAGTCAGTTCTCTTATAAAGCTCTTCTAGTGTTATTTTCCAAAATGCTATTAAAAAAGTACAGTAGGGCCCCACTTATATGGCAGGTTAGGGTCCAGGCTACCGCCGTAAAGAAGAACGCCATTTTTTCCACTTATAAATGCATATAAATGCCAGATAACAAGTTTGCACTAACATATATTAAGTTAACAATAGAACTAGGCATTAAAAAACAATAAAAAGTATAATACACACACAGTACACTCATTATTTACCTCAAAATATTTGTAGTCTTAATGTAGGGTGAGAGGTGAGTAGTGTTTACTGTAAGAAGTCAGGTGTGGTAGCCCTCCTGGACACCCCACCCACACATAATATACTATGATGCTTAAAGCGCCTTAGAGTGATAAAATGCATATACAGTGGACCCTCGAGTAACAAACAAAATTCATTCCAGAAGCCTGCTCAAGTGCCATTACCGAACGAATTTACTCCCTTAAGAAATAATGTCAAGTAGGTTAGTCCATTTCAGACCCCCCAAAAATACACTTACAAAAGCACTTGCAATATTATACTTACATAATTGTACAATTTCCGGGGTGTTCGTAACTCGGGGGGTCCACTGTACATACAGTTCACTCATTACTTACCTTAAAATATTTGTAGTTTAATGGTCTTAATGTATGGTGAGAGGTGAAAAGTGTTTATTTGTAGAAAGTCGTGTGGAAGGTATGGTAGCCGCTTGACCACCCCACCTACTACATTTAAAGCGCCATAGAGCGATGAAATGCATATACAGTACACTCATTACTTACCTTAAAATATTTGTAGTCTTAATGTAGGATGAGAGGCTAGTAAGCGAGATAAAAACGAATAAACAAGAGAGAGAGAGACAAGTAAGATGACAGAGCCACAGAGTACTTATGTAAACAAACACGTCTGGTTATGGTTCATACACGTTCATACAGACACCTTACATTGTGTACAAGTTGTCTCCAATGTGGTACAGTAGAGTAAATAAAGACCAACACTTCCATTCTCATGTAACATCATTTTTAGAAGGAATGATGCTCTGACAAGTTAGTATTATTACAAATTATTATTATTACAAGTTATTATTATTATTATTATAATCATAATAAAAAGAAGCGCTAAACCCACAAGGGTCGTGAATAGCTAGAGTGAAGGCATACGAAAGGAATATTTTTCTACAGTTAAATAACTGGTGTTTGACTAGAGAAAACATAATTCTTCCAAAACTTCTACAAACCGCTTGGTAAACAAATCTCATACTTATGTCAATTTTTATACTGTGGGTGTATGTATCATGATTATATGTTATGTAGCATGTTTATTATATAATTTTGAAAAAAATATCATAGATGGATTAATGGAAATGTCTATATTAACGTAATATATGACATTTAATGAGCCCAAGAGATTATTATTAGGCATCAAGAGTAGAGAGACTCTTAGTGATTTTAATGTGTACCTGCACACCAGCACAGTGTGTAAGTATATTTAGGTACATGTACACATAAGTATAATTATCAGAGTACATATAAAATATGCAGTAACTTTAAAACACTTGAAATTTTGGAAAATTTCCAGACATAATGGAGATGTGCTCATGGAGAATATAAACAAACCGGGTGGGCGCGTCGTATTAGAAAGACCACTCGCTGTATAGCAAGTTTTGGTCATAATTTGAAATTGCCATATTACCAGAAGGCGTAAGGCAAACGCCGTAAAACGGGGTCCTACTGTACATCCAAAATTAAAATCATATGCAAATGCACTGTTCCATTTAGATGTATTTTTTTCAATTGAATTTACAAGAAAAAGGAGACTATAGAAAAGCTTTATAAGAAAGCTGACTGTATGTTTTTGTTCAGTTTCACAGACTTTCATGATGAACAAGACATTGAATCCTGGTGGAGTGACCTCACCTAATTGTACTCACCTATTTGTACTTGCAGGAGTCGAGACATAGCTCCTGGCCCCGCTTCTTCACTGGTCGTTACTAGGTCCACTCTCCCTACTCCATGAGCTTTATCATACCTCTTCTTAATGCTATGCAAAAGTGCAATGCATATAAAGGGCCCTAAGATCTGGAATTCATTGCCTGAAAATACAAAAGGGCCCCTGCCTGCACACCAATTCAAGGCACTACCTGGAGAGAATTCCAGGGGTCAACGCCCCCGCGGCCCAGTCTGTGACCAGGCCTCCTGTTGGACCAGAGCCTGATCAACCAGGCTGTTACTGCTGGCCGCACGCAGTCCAACGTACGTACCACAGCCCGGCTGATCAGGTACCGACTTGAGGTGCCTGTCCAGTCCAAGCTTGAAAACAGCCAGGGGTTTGTTGGTAATCTCCCTGATGTATGCTGGGAGGCAGTTGAACAATCTTGGGCCCTGACACTTATTGTGTTGTCCCTCAACATGCTAGTGGCACCCTGCTCTTCATTGGGGGATGTTACATCGCCTGCCGAGTCTTTTGCTTTCGTAGGAGTGATTTTTATGTGCAAGTTTGATACTAAGCCCTCGAGAATTTTCCATGTGTATATAATAATGTATTTCTCCCGCCTGCGTTCTAGAAATACAGGTTTAGGAACTTCAAGCGTTCCCAGTAGTTGAGGTGGTTTATCGCACTTATGCGTGGGGTGAAGGTTCTCTGCACATTTTCAAGGTCAGCAATTTCACCCGCCTTGAAAGGTGCAGTTAGTGTGCAGCAATATTCCAGCCTAGATAGAACAAGCGATCTGTAAAGTGTCAACATGGGCTTGGCATCCCTGGTTTTGAAGGTTCTCATTATCCATCCTGTCATTTTCGAGCAGATGCAATTGCTACTTTGTTATGGTCCTTGAAGGTGAGATCCTCTGACATGATCACTCCCAGGTCTTTGACATTAGTTTTTGCTCTATTGTGTGGTTTGAATTAGTTGTGTACTCCGATGAGATTTTAATTTCTTCACGTTTTCCGTATCTGAGTAATTGAAATTTCTTATTAGAACTCACCTCATCTCCCAAATTATTATTATTATAATCAAATAGAAGCGCTAAACCACAGGGTTATACAGCGCTGCAGGTTGTGTAGGATGCAGGGAGAGTGAGGTGTAAGAGGAGATGGACGATTAGTAGGGTATGGAGTGCTAGATGACGGTGGGTAGTGCAGGGGAGGAGGGTAGCAAGAGATCGAGGTAGAAGGGACTGAGGAGGTGCTAGAGGTATAATCTTCAGAGTTTGTGTAGTAAGTCAGTTTCTGTCAAAAAGT
>WNWK01037069.1:0-18725 GCA_009830355.1 Cherax destructor
GTATAAATTTCTGGAAACTCAGGATAAATCTCCAAAGAAACCTGATATGATTAATTCTTTAGGACTTTATCTCGACTCAGAAAAAATTATAAGATGTCGAGGAAGAATTCATAATTCTTCACTACCTAAGGAAACAATACATCCAGTATTGATCCCCAAGAATCATTGGCTAACAAGACTGATTATTAAGAATGTCCACAGTAACGTGTTACATGGTGGTGTAGCTGACACTCTTTGTCATATACGTCAATCCTACTGGATACCTCAAGGTCGACAAAGTGTGAAGAAACAAATAAGAGACTGTATTACTTGTCGTCATTATTATATGCGAGTATGTCAGTATCCAGGTCCACCTCCATATCCTTCTGAAAGAGTATGTCATGTCACTCCATTTGAGGTGCAGGTGTAGATTACACTGGTCCAATAATTTCAACTAAATCAGTTGACGTTTTGAGCAAAGGTGTAGTGAATAAGCGGACAATAGATAAATTAGTGCCGTTAGAATTACACAGTGTTGAAAACAAAAATAAAATTAGTGATTCTCCAGAAACCACACAGACTGAAGCTGTTCAGAAAAGACAAGCAGCAGTGATGGCGAGTGAACCTTCGCTGCCCCTCAGTGTGGAGAAAATTCTCCAAGAGAGGGAGGGTATCAGCCCTTTTCAAGGACCCTGCCCTTTCCGCCCTTAGAAAAGGGCCAGACGGCGTGTCTAGCTTCCTGATCAACAACCTTAACTGGTAACAGATGTATGGACCTAAAGAGCCTGAAGTCACGTAGTCATTGACCAGGGTTGCAAGGAATGTAATGAGTGATAAACATTAAAATATGTGACTCTTTACCTTAGCAGGAAATATAGAAAACTACTATTTCCATTTCTACACTTGACTTTACAATCTTGTGCTCCAGTGATCTAAATATTTAGAGAACACAAGCTTTTGAATTGCAAATTGTTGCAGTAGTTTGCAAGTGTTGAAATTTAGCTGAGGTCAGCGATGCCAAGCCCCGCTGAGGTCGGCGGCGCACGAGAGGTTAAATTGAACTCGGCCACGGAAAGGACGGGAGCTGTGACGAAGGGTTTTAACCTAACAAAGACATTAGTCGTACATGTCCGTTCGATTATTCAATCTCCACTAACGTCGGGAAATCGGATAAGAACTCTGATCCAGCACGTTTAGTGAAAACAATCGAGGTATATTCAGAAGTGTGCGCAGCTTCTTACTACTGCAAAAAGACTGAAATTGAAGAATGTAAAGGGACAATGAGTGCTTCATCTAACAAGGCAGTAACTCTTCAGCAGCGTTCTTCAAACAAGACAGCGATATCCGGGTGTGAATTAAGGGTCCGATACAAATACCCAGGTAAGTCTGCTTATACCTAGATGCCACCTACTGCGCAGTTAGGAAAGCATTATTGGCTTTAGGCAGATTTATCATTCACCCGGTAAGTCGCGGGCGATCCGCCCAAACACCGTGAGTAAACAGCCGTTCAGTCCATTCAATGACTGATTATATGGCATACGCTCCTTTGGGGCAATAATATAAATCTCATGTGTGATTTTATTTTACCATACAGCCCTGTGGGGAATGTGAACGTCGTCATCAACCATCGGTTACTGGGATGGCTGGGTAATCGTGGATGCATCTACAAGCTAAGTATAGCAACATTTACAGTACACTTTATCGTAGGGGTACATTCCTCTACAGACCAGGTGAGTGCAGGTGAGTAATAGCACTCGCTCACTATGGCTTCAGACATCACATTTGTCTGCAATCGAGAGATTCTGATTTTCGTGAGTCACATTACATTCATTAAAGAGAGATAAACCTGTTGGGATATATAACTCCTGGTGGAATGTGAGACAATCCCGTTCGATCCAAATGGAGAGGTCAAATTCCTCGGATGAAGAGCCCCTCATCGGCAGTAAGGGTTTCTCGTGACGATAGTATAATATAGAGTAATCTTATCCAACCTATCTTAAGCCTGCGTAAATGCAGCTAATATTCAACATTAATAAAAAGCATCAGTTTCGTGATGTTCAGTCTGAGTTTCGCTGTTATTGCAACAATAAATTTACAGCCATTTGATTTGCCCAACTCTGCCAGGACACAGCATGAAGTGTCCTCAGTGAACGAGCGATGCTCGCACGACTTACAGAGCATGAAGTGTCCTCAGTGAACGAGCGATGCTCGCAGTGTTCTAATATAATTTAATCACCATTTACTTCTAAAAAAATGCGAGAAGATATTTAGCGCCGTAGATGTTGATATTAAGACTCAAAGTAAAATGACATTGCTATGTATTAGCGAAGCCTCTGGGGCAGGGGGAGTAACTACCCTAAAATTCTGAAACAAAGAGCTTAATACATATGAATAGTAAACAAATATCGAAATGTTATAATATTAAATGAAAACCTGCCTACGGCAACATTCAAATGGTACTTAACTACTAATATTTATATATTCGGTCAGTAGACGTAAGCTCATAATAAGAATTACAGACTGATAGTCCATTACCTTCTATTTCCCTGAGAATTAACTAAGGCTACGTAGGATCACATAAGAGCCACACGATATCTTACGCAAACTAATTATCTAATAGTATATAGTTACATTAAATTCTAAATTATCCTAAATAATCAAATACGAATGTAATTACAAAGATTTGCCAATATGCCTAAAATAATTTATTAATAGGAAACGTCTGTATTATACGTAACAATAACACCAAATTACCTCAGAATATTTTCAGAATTGAAAAAAAAATGTACCAAGGAATAAAGTACTAAAACATTCAACATTACTGATAGAAACATAGAGGTGGGCATGACGTGCCTGAGGTGTGCATGACGTGCCTGAGGTGTGCATGACGTGCCTGAGGTGTGCATGACGTGCCTGAGGTGTGCATGACGTGCCTGAGGTGTGCATGAAGTGCCTGAGGTGTGCATGACTTGCCTGGGGTGTGCATGACGTGCCTGAGGTGTGCATGACGTGCTTGAGGAGCGCATGACTTGCCTGAGGTGTGCATGACTTGCCTGAGGTGTGCATGACTTGCCTGAGGTGTGCATGACGTGCCTGATGTGTGCATGACGTGCCTGAGGTGTGAATGGCTTGCCTGAGGTGTGCATGACGTGCCTGAGGTGTGCATGACGTGCCTGAGGTGTGCATGACGTGCCTGAGGTGTGCATGACATGCCTGAGGTGTGCATGACTTGCCTGAGGTGTGCATGACTTGCCTGTGGTGAGCATGACTTGCCTGAGGTGTGCATGACGTGCCTGAGGTGTGCATGACGTGCCTGAGGTGTGCATGACTTGTCTGAGGTGTGCATGCCGTGCCTGAGGTGTGCATGACTTGCCTGAGGTGTGCGTGACGTGCCTGAGGTGTGAATGACGTGTCTGAGGTGTGCATGACTTGCCTGAGGTGTGCATGACGTGCCTGAGGTGTGCATGACTTGCCTAAGGTGTGCGTGACGTGCCTGAGGTGTGAATGACTGCCTGAGGTGTGCATGACGTGCCTGAGGTGTGCATGACGTGCCTGAGTGTGCATGCTGTGAGGTGCTGCAGGTGTGCGACTTGCCTGAGGTGTGCATGACGTGCCTGAGGTGTGCATGACGGCTGAGGTGTGCATGACTTGCCTGAGGTGTGCATGACTTGCCTGAGGTGTGCATGACTTGCCAGTGTGCATGACTGCCTGAGGTGTGCATGACTTGCCTGAGTGCATGACTTGCCTGAGGTGTGCATGACGTGCCTGAGTGTGCATGACGTGCCTGAGGTGTGCCATGACTTGCCTGAGGTGTGCATGACTTGCCTGAGGTGTGCATGACGTCCTGAGGTGTGCATGACGTGCCTGAGGTGTGCATGACTTGCCTGAGGTGTGCATGACTTGCCTGAGGTGTGCATGACTTGCCTGAGGTGTGCATGACTTGCCTGAGGTGTGCATGACGTGCCTGAGGTGTGCATGACGTGCCTGAGGTGTGCATGACGTGTGTCTGAGGTGTGCATGACGTGCCTGAGGTGTGCATGACTTGCCTGGAGTGTGCATGACGTGCCTGAGGTGTGCATGACGTGCCTGAGGTGTGCATGACTTGCCTGAGGTGTGCATGACGTGCACAGACTGCTGAGGTGTGCATGACTTGCCTGAGGTGTGCGTGATGCCGATGTCCATGACTGCCGAGGTGTGCATGACTTGCCTGAGGTGTGCATGACTTGCCTGAGGTGTGCATGACTGCCTGAGGTGTGCATGACTGCCTGAGGTGTGCATGACGTGCCTGAGGTGTGCATGACTTGCGATGGCATGACGTCCGAGGTGTGCATGACTGCCTGAGGTGTGCATGACTGCCTGAGGTGTGCCATGACGTGCCTGAGGTGTGCATGACTGCCTGAGGTGTGCATGACTGCCTGAGGTGTGCATGACGTGCCTGAGGTGTGCATGACTTGCCTGAGGCATGGTCGAGGTGGCATGACGTGCCTGAGGTGTGCATGACTTGCCTGAGGTGTGCATGACTTGCCTGAGGTGTGCATGACGTGCCTGAGGTGTGCATGACGTGCCTGAGGTGTGCATGACGTGCCTGAGGTGTGCATGACGTGCCTGAGGTGTGCATGACGTGCCTGAGGTGTGCATGACGTGCCTGAGGTGTGCATGACTTGCCTGAGGTGTGCATGACTTGCCTGAGGTGTGCATGACTTGCCTGAGGTGTGCTTGCCTGACGTGCCGATGTTTGCATGATGACGTGCCTGAGGTGTGCATGACGCCTGAGTGTGCATGACTTGCATGAGGTGTGCATGACGTGCCCTTTAGGTGTGCATGACTTGCCGAGGTGTGCATGACGTGCCTGAGGTGTGCATGACTTGCCTGAGGTGTGCATGACGTGCCCGAGGTGCATGACGTGCCTGAGGTGTGCATGACGTGCCTGAGGTGTGCATGACGTGCCTGAGGTGTGCATGACGTGCCTGAGGTGTGCATGACTTGCCTGAGGTGTGCATGACGTGCCTGAGGTGTGCATGACTTGCCTGAGGTGTGCATGACGTGCCTGAGGTGTGCATGACGTGCCTGAGGTGTGCATGACTGCCTGAGGTGTGCATGACGTGCCTGAGGTGTGCATGAGCCTGATGGCCTGAGTGTGCATGACTTGCCTGAGGTATGCATGACGTGCCTGAGGTGTGCATGACTTGCCTGAGGTGTGCATGACGTGCCTGAGGTGTGCATGACGTGCCTGAGGTGTGCATGACGTGCCTGAGGTGTGCATGACTTGCCTGAGGTGTGCATGACTTGCCTGTGTTGTGCATGACGTGCCTGAGCTGTGCATGACTTGCCTGAGGTGTGCATGACTTGCCTGAGGGGTGCATGACGTGCCTGAGGGTGCATGACGTGCCGAAGGGTGCAAGACGTGCCTGAGAGGTGCATGACGGCCTGAGGGTGCAAGACGCCTGAGGGGTGCATGACGTGCCTGAGGGGTGCATGACGTGCCTGAGGTGTGCATGACTTGCCTGAGGTGTGCATGACTTGCCTGAGGTGTGCATGCCTTGCCTGAGAGTGCATGACGTGCCTGAGGTGTGCATGACGTGCCTGAGTTGTGTATGACGTGCCTGAGGTGTGCATGACTTGCCTGAGGTGTGCATGACTTGCCTGAGGTGTGCATGACTTGCCTGAGGTGTGCATGCCTTGCCTGAGAGGTGCATGACGTGCCTGAGGTGTGCATGACTTGTCTGAGGTGTGCATGCCTTGCCTGAGGTGTGCATGACTTGCCTGAGGTGTGCATGACTTGCCTAAGGTGTGCATTACTTGCCTGAGGCGTGCATGACTTGCCTGAGGTGTGCATGACTTACCTGAGGGTTGCATGACTTGCCTGAGGTGTGCATGACGTGCCTGAGGTGTGCATGACTTGCCTGAGGTGTGCATGAGGTGCCTGAGGTGTGCATGACGTGCTTGAGGTGTGCATGACTTGCCTGAGGTGTGCATGACTTGCCTGATGTGTGCATGACGTGCCTGAGGTGTGCATGACTTGCCTGAGGTGTGCATGACGTGCCTGAGGTGTGCATGACTTGCCTGAGGTGTGCATGACTTGCCTGAGGTGTGCATGACTTGCCTGAGGTGTGCATGACTTGCCTGAGGTGTGCATGACGTGCCTGAGGTGTGCATGACGTGCCTGAGGTGTGCATGACGTGCCTGAGGTGCATGACTTGCCTGAGGTGTGCATGACTTGCCTGAGGTGTGCATGACTGTGCCTGCATGACGTGCTGAGGTGTGCATGACTTGCCTGAGGTGTGCATGACTTGCCTGAGGTGTGCATGACTTGCCTGGGCATGATTGTGTGGCATGACTTGCCTGAGGTGTG
This sequence comes from Cherax destructor, assembly GCA_009830355.1. Taxonomy (NCBI): domain Eukaryota; kingdom Metazoa; phylum Arthropoda; class Malacostraca; order Decapoda; family Parastacidae; genus Cherax; species Cherax destructor. The sequence continues at coordinate 6,332 of WNWK01037069.1, forward strand.
CATGACTGCTGGTGTGCATGACGTGCCTGAGGTGTGCATGACTGCCTGAGGTGTGCATGACTTGCCTGAGGCATGACTGTGAGTGTGCATGACTTGCCTGAGGTGTGCATGACGTGCCTGAGGTGTGCATGACGTGCCTGAGGTGTGCATGACTTGCCTGAGGTGTGCATGACGTGCCTGAGGTGTGCATGACGTGCCTGAGGTGTGCATGACTTGCCTGAGGGTGCATGACTGCCTGAGGTGTGCATGAGCCTGTGTGCGACTCCAGTGCAGACAGTGTGCATGACTTGCCTAGTTGATGTGCTGTTGCATGACTTAGGTGCTGACTGCCTAGTGTGCATGACTTGCTGAGTGTGCATGACTGCCTGAGGTGCATGACTTGCCTGAGTGGCATGATGCCTGAGTGTGCATGACTTGCTGAGGTGCATGACTCTGAGGTGTGCATGACTTGCCTGAGGTGTGCATGACTTGCCTGAGATATGCATGACTGTGAGGTGTGATGTGACTGGTAGATAACGGGAGCTGTGCCAGACCTGTCAAGTCTGATCAGGAATCATGACTTCCTGGGTGCTGACTTGCTGTTGTTATTCCTTGTTGCTGCTGCTAGATATTGCATGTTGCGCTGGTTGTTGCTTTCATGACTAGCCTTTTAGGTTGTGCATGACTGACAAGTGAAACAAAACGATCGACCTAGAAAAATAGCTACGTGCATTAATGTATGACTTAACAAGGGGGATCGAAACCTAGGAATATGAGAGCCTTGGAAGGTGTGGATGACTGCCTAGAGGTATTCAGATTTAACTTAGGAACTGGGACAGACCTGAATGTAGCAGACTCACCAATGCAGGAACCTTGCAACTTGTGGCGAACTTGCTGAATATACTGCTAAATTATTATACTTGCTCTAAGTACATATCATTCTGACTGTCTGACTTACAAAACTGGGACAAACTACAAAACTGGTGAACTACAAAACTGGGTACGAACTACAAAACTGGGCACTGAACACAAAACTGGGACGAACTACAAAACTTTGTAGAACTACAAAACTGGGTAGATACTGGATGCTACAAACTGGGACGAAATATAAAACTGGGTAGAACTACAAAACTGGGCACAAACTACAAAACTGGACGAACTAGAAAACTGGGTAATACTAAAAACTGGGTACGAACTCAAAACTGGGCACGAACTACAAAACTGGGCACAAACTACAAACTGGTACGAACTACAAAACTGGGACAACTACAAAACTGGACTAACGAACTACAAAACTGGTACGAACTACAAAACTGGGACGAACTACAAAACTGGGCACAACTACAAAACTGGGTAAAACTACAAAACTGGGCTAAACTAAAAACTGGGTACGAACTACAAAACTGGGTACAACTACAAAACTGGGCACGAACTCAAAACTGGGCACGAACTACAAAACTGGGTACGAACTACAAAACTGGGTACGAACTACAAAACTGGACGAACTACAAAACTGGGCACAACTACAAAACTGGGTACGAACTACAAAACTGGGCACAAACTACAAAACTGGGTACGAACTACAAAACTGGGCACAAACTACAAAACTGGGTACGAACTACAAAACTGGGTACGAACTACAAAACTGGGTACGAACTACAAAACTGGGCACGAACTACAAAACTGGGTACGAACTACAAAACTGGGCACAAACTACAAAACTGGGTACGAACTACAAAACTGGGTACGAACTACAAAACTGGGTACGAACTGCAAAACTGGGCACGAACTACAAAACTGGGCACAAACTACAAAACTTGGTACGAACTACAAAACTGGGTACGAACTACAAAACTGGTACGAACTACAAAACTGGGACTAACTACAAAACTGGAAAACTACAAACTGGCACGAACTACAAAACTGGGTCGAACTACAAAACTGGGCAACTACAAAACTGGTACGAACTCAAAACTGGGTACGAACTACAAAACTGGGTACGAACTACAAAACTGGGCACGAACTACAAAACTGGGTACGAACTACAAAACTGGGCACAAACTACAAAACTGGGTACGAACTACAAAACTGGGACAGAACTACAAAACTGGGTACGAACTCAAAACTGGGCACGAACTACAAAACTGGGCACAAACTACAAAACTGGGTACGAACTACAAAACTGGGTACGAACTACAAAACTGGGTACGAACTACAAAACTGGGTACGAACTACAAAACTGGGTACGAACTACAAAACTGGGTACGAACTACAAAACTGGGTACGAACTACAAAACTGGGCACAAACTACAAAACTGGGTACGAACTACAAAACTGGGTGCGAACTACAAAACTGGGTACGAACTAGAAAACTGGGTACGAACTGCAAAACTGGGCACGAACTACAAAACTGGGCACAAACTACAAAACTTGGTACGAACTACAAAACTGGGTACGAACTACAAAACTGGGCACGAAGTACAAAACTGAACACTAACTACAAAACTGGGCAAAAACTACAAAACTGAGCACGAACTACAAAACTGGGTTCGAACTACAAAACTGGGTTCGAACTACAAAACTGGGTACGAACTGCAAAACTGGGTACGAATTACAAAACTGGGTGCGAACTACAAAACTGGGTACGAACTACAAAACTGGGTACGAACTACAAAACTGGGTGCGAACTACAAAACTGGGTACGAACTACAAAACTGGGTACGAACTATAAAACTGGGTACGAACTACAAAACTGGGTACAAACTACAAAACTGGGTACGAACTACAAAACTGGGCACAAACTACAAAACTGGGTACGAACTATAAAACTGGGTACGAACTACAAAACTGGGTACGAACTGCAAAACTGGGCACGAACTACAAAACTGGGCACAAACTACAAAACTTGGTACGAACTACAAAACTGGGTACGAACTACAAAACTGGGCACGAAGTACAAAACTGGGCACTAACTACAAAACTGGGCAAAAACTACAAAACTGAGCACGAACTTTAAAACTGGGTTCGAACTACAAAACTGGGTTCGAACTACAAAACTGGGTACGAACTGCAAAACTGGGTACGAATTACAAAACTGGGTTTGAACTACAAAACTGGGTACGAACTACAAAACTGGGTACGAACTACAAAACTGGGTGAGAACTACAAAACTGGGTACGAACTACAAAACTGGGTACGAACTATAAAACTGGGTACGAACTACAAAACTGGGTACGAACTACAAAACTGGGTACGAACTACAAAACTGGGTACGAACTACAAAACTGGGTACGAACTACAAAACTGGGTACGAACTACAAAACTGGGTACGAACTACAAAACTGGGTACGAACACGTACCTAGCAATCAGAGTTCGCATCTTTCTGAAATCCTAATTTTTGAAGTTCATCTTACTGGTTCTCTCACAACTATACTCACGATACTTCTCGCTATTTTATTTTGAGTTATTAGTAATGGGTTTCCTTAGATATTTTGTTGAATCATAATACAATTTATTATGAGCAGGAATAATCTGTATGAGACTATGGTGACCTGCATCAGGGTTTTATGTGCTTAACAGGGAGCCCTTGGGAAATTATAGACAATCAGGTTCTATCCAAAGAGCAAGATAAGTCCAATTCCTTGGATCGAGAGCCCCTCACCGGTATCAAGGTCCTTGAGGGGAGCTGGTAAGCAGGCACTGCTTACCAGTTCCCCTCAAGGGAGTTCCCTTCTTGTTCTACCTAGTTAACTATTAATTCGCCTAGCCGGCATTAATCAAGGGATATTCCTAGTTATTTCACTAAAGTTACCGTTGAGGTTTCTCGTTATATATTTCATTATATATTTCATTTAGAGTGTTCAGCAGAAGTTTGTGGTTACAGGCGAGTGGGTGCGGGAGGAAAGAGGAGCGATTGGTGGAATGATGATGTAAAGAGAGTAGTAAGAGAGAAAAAGTTAGCATATGAGAGGTTTTTACAAAGTAGAAGTGATGCAAGGAGGGAAGAGTATATGGAGAGAAAAAGAGAGGTTAAGAGAGTGGTGAAGCAATGTAAAAAGAGAGCAAATGAGAGAGTGGGTGAGATGTTATCAACAAATTTTGTTGAAAATAAGAAAAAGTTTTGGAATGAGATTAATAAGTTGAGGAAGCTTAGGGAACACATGGATTTGACAGTTAAAAATAGGAGAGGAGAGTTATTAAATGGACAGTTAGAGGTATCGGGAAGATGGAGAGAATATTTTGAGGAGTTGTTAAATGTTGATGAAGACAGGGAAGCTGTGATTTCGTGTGTAGGGCAGGAGGAATAACATCTTGTAGGAGTGTGGAAGAGCCAGTTGTGGGTGTAGGGAAGTTCGTGAGGCAGTGGGAAGAATGAAAGGGTAAGGCAGTTGGGATTGATGGGATCAAGATAGAAATGTTAAAAGCAGGTGGAGATATAGTTTTGGAGTGGTTGGTGCTATTATTTAATAAATGTATGGAAGAGGGTAAGGTACCTAGGATTGGCAGAGAGCATGTATTGTTCCTTTGTATAAAGGCAAAGGGGACAAAAGAGAGTGCAAAAATTATAGGGAATAAGTCTGTTGAGTGTACCTGGTAAAGTGTATGGTAGAGTTATTATTGAAAGAATTAAGAGTAAGACAGAAAGCAGGATAGCAGATGAACAAGGGGCTTTAGGAAAGGTAGGGGTGTGTAGACCAAGTGTTTACAGTGAAACATATAGGTGAACAGTATTTGGATAAGCGTAAAGATGTTTTGTGGCATTTATGGATTTGGAAAAGGCTTATGATAGGGTAGATAGGAGGGCAATGTGGCAGATGTTGCAGGTGTATGGAATAGGAGGTAGGTTACTGAAAGCAGTGAAGAGTTTTTATGAGGATAGTGAGGCTCAGGTTAGAGTGTGTAGGAGGGAATGGGAATATTTCCCAGTAAAAGTGGGCCTTAGACAAGGATGTGTGATGTCACCGTGGTTGTTCAATATATTTATAGATGGGGTTGTAAGAGAAGTGAATGCGAGGGTCATGGCAAGAGGTGTGGGGCTAAAAGATAAAGAAGCAAATACAAAGTGGGAGTTGTCACAGTTGCTTTTTGCTGATGACACTGTGCTTTTGGGAGATTCTGAAGAGAAGTTACAGAGGTTGGTGGATGAATTTGGTAGGGTGTGTAAAAGAAGAAAATTGAAAGTGAATATTGGAAAGAGTAAGGTGATGAGGATAACAAAAAGAATAGGTGACAAAAGATTGGATATCAGATTGGAGGGAGAGAGTATGGAGGAGGTGAATGTATTCAGATATTTTTTGGAGTGGACATGTCAGCAGATGGGTCTATGAAGGATGAGGTGAATCATAGAATTGATGAGGGGAAAAGGGTGAGTGGAGCACTTCGGAGTCTGTGGAGACAAAGAACTTTGTCCATGGAAGTAAAGATGGGAATGTATGAGAGTATAGTTTTACCAACACTCTTATATGGGTGTGAAGCATGGGTGATGAATGTTGCAACGAGGAGAAGGCTGGAGGCAGTGGAGATGTCGTGTCTGAGGTCAATGTGTGGTGTGAATATAATGCAGAGAATTCGGAGTTTGGAAATTAGGAGGAGGTGCGGGATTACCAAAACTATTATCCAGAGAGCTGAGGAGGGGTTGTTGAGGTGGTTTGGACATGTAGAGAGAATGGAACGAGACAGAGTGACTTCGAGAGTGTATAAATCTGTAGTGGAGGGAAGGCGGGGTAGGGGTCGGCCTAGGAAAGGTTGGAGGGAGGGGGTAAAGGAAGTTTTGTGTGCGAGGGGCTTGGACTTCCAGCAAGCATGTGTGAGCGTATTTGATAGGAGTAAATGGAGACAAATGGTTTTAATACTTGACGTGCTGTTGGAGTGTGAGCAAAGTAACATTTATGAAGGGATTCAGGAAACCGGCAGGCCGGACTTGAGTCCTGGAGATGGGAAGTACAGTGTCTGCACTCTGAAGGAGGGGTGTTAATGTTGCAATTTTATAACTGTAGTGTAAAGCACCCCTCTGGCAAGAGTGATGGAGTAAATGATGATGAAAGTTTTTCTTTTTCGGGCCACCCTGCCTTGGTGGGAATCGGCCGATGTGTTAATAAAAATAAAAAATAAAACATTTTTTTCAGTTCAAACAATTGTATGAACTAAACGGGTCACTGATATTTTATAATTGGTAAGCAACAAATCTAAAAACAAATACTAGTATGTTAAAAGTCTCAAGTCTGATGGAATTATTAGAATAATGGTTAAAAAAAGTTTGCACAAAGCAGTGTATGTTGTAACATAGTATATACAAGTACTGTACCTGTGTGAGAGCAGAGCAGTGTGTGTTGTGGGTGGAACACTTGTGTGGTGTTTGAGGTAAGGCAACCCAAGACCCACTGCCACACTACCATCCTCTCTCCTCCCACAACTTACTCCACCTCCACACTACCATCCTCTCTCCTCTCACAACTTACTCCACCTCCACACAGCACTAAAAAGAAGTACCTGGGTGATAATTGATTGTTTTTGGAGAAATTTGTGTTAGAAAACTCTAGTAATAATGGAATGGCATAACTTATGTAGAAATCTAAAAACTAAGCCATACTAAACAAAGCTTCAGTACCTGCTACAAATATTCAAGGGTTGGATAAAATATAGCCATGCAATGTTGTATATCTCATGATGCAAACAATCCTTCATACTTGTCCTGTGCAGAACTGTTAATCATTTTAGGTTGATGGGATGACCTCGGGGCCTCGGTCTATCTCATCTTTACAAAACTTTCAATTAATTGATATATCGAAATATGGATTATTAAGTAAAAGTATATTCTTTTATAACTATTTGATGTTGCTTAGAATAGCATACGTGTGTATCTGCTTCAGACAAACAGAAAAGGAATTTCATTTATCTAAATATTTTCGATGGATAATTGTGAGATTCGAAGTTATCAAAAAGCGTAAATTTTGAATATCTTTGCCATTTTCACGGTGATAGTTTTGTGTACACCTGTTTCTGTGGCCTGTACGTACTCTATACTATATCCATTACCTTACCCTCAAAGTCACATATCAGTTTATAAACCTATGGGATATATTTTTAACACACCGGCAGTCTCTTACCGAGGTAAGGTTTATATATATATATATATATATATATATATATATATATATATATATATATATATATATATATATATATATATATATATATATATATATATATATATATATATATAGGTAGTAGGTTGGTAGACAGCAACCACCCAGGGAGGTACTACCGTCCTGCCAAGTGAGTGTAAAACGAAAGCCTGTAATTGTTTTACATGATGGTAGGATTGCTGGTGTTTTTTTCTGTCTCATAAACATGCAAGATTTCAGGTACGTCTTGCTACTTCTACTTACACTTAAGTCACACTACACATACATGTACACGTTTATGTGTACACACTCATCTGAGTTTTCTTTGATTTTATCTTAATAGTTCTTGTTCTTATTACTTTTCCTTTCATATCCATGGGGAAGTGGAATAAGAATCTTTCCTCCGTAAGCCATGCGTGTTGTAAAAGTCAACTAAAATGCCGGGAACAATGGGTTAGTAACCCCTTTTCCTGTACAGATTTACTAAAAGAAAAAGAAGAAAACCGACAAGGTGGGATGTTTGAATGTGCGTGGATGTTGTGCGAATGATAAGAAAGAGATGATTGTAGATGTTATGAATGAAAAGAAGCTGGATATCCTGGCTTTAAGTGAGACAAAGCTGAAGGGGTAGGAGAGTTTCAGTGGGGAGAAATAAATGGGATTAGGTCAGGGGTTTCAAATAGAGTTAGAGCTAAAGAAGAGTGGCAATAATGTTGAATAATCAGTTATGGCAGGTAAGAGGGAATATAAATGTATAAATTCAAGGATTATGTGGAGTAAAATAAAGGTTGGATGTGAAAAGTGGGTTATAGTAAGTGTTTATGCACCTGGAGAAGAGAGAAATGTAGAGGAGAGAGAGAGATTTTGGGAAATGTTGAGTGAGTGTGTGGGAAGTTTTGAACCAAGTGAGAGAGTAATTGTGGTTGGGGATCTTAATCCTAAAGTGGGTAAAAATGTTGTGGAGGGAGTAGTAGGTAAATTTGGGGTGCCAGGGGTAAATGTGAATGGGGAACCATTAATTGAGCTATGTGTAGAAAGAGGTTTGGTAATAAGTTTGGTAATATCAGATCACTTTTTAGCTGTAGCTACAGTGAGAGTAAAAGGTAGATGGGATACAAGGAAAATGGAAGAGAGAAGTGAAGATTTATAAACTAAAGGAGGAGGCAGTTAGGGTAAGATATAAACAACTGTTGGAGGACAGATGGGTTAGTGTAAGTATAGGCAGTGGGGTAGAAGATGTATGGAGTAAGTTTAAGAATATAGTGTTAGAGTGTTCAGCAGAAGTTTGTAGTTACAGGAAAGTGGGTGCGGGAGAGAAGAAGAGCAATTGGTGGAACGATGATGTAAAGAGAGTAGTAAGAGAGAAAAAGTTAGCATATGAGAGGTTTTTACAAAGTAGAAGTGATGCAAGGAGGGAGGAGTATATGGAGAGAAAAAGAGAGGTTAAGAGAGTGATGAAGGAATGTAAAAAGAGAACGAATGAGAGGGTGGGTGAGATGTTATCAACAAATTTTGTTGAAAATAAGAAAAAGTTTTGGAGTAAGATTAATAAGTTTTGAAAGCCTAGGGAACAAATGGATTTCTTAGTTAAAAATAGGAGAAGAGATGAATAGATTTATTAAACAGAGAGTTCGAGGTATTGGGAAGATGGATGAAATATTTTGAGGAATTGTTAAATGCTGATGAAGATAAGGAAGCTGTGATTTCGAGTATAGGGCAAGGAGGAATAACATCTTGTAAGAGTGTGGAAGAGCCAGTTGTGAGTGTGGGGGAAGTGCATGGGGTAGTGGGTAGAATGAAAGGGGGTAAAGCAGATGGGATTGATGGGATAAAGATAGAAATGTTAAAGGCAGGTGGGGATATAGTTTTGCGGTGGTTAGTGTTTTTATTTAATAAATGTATGGAAGTGGGAAAGGTACTTAGGGATTGGCAGAGGGCAAAAGAGAGTGTAAAAATTATAGGGAAATAACTCTGTTGAGCATACCTGGTAAAGTATATGGTAGAGTTAATATTGAAAGAATTAAGAGTAAGAAGGAGAGCAGGATAGCAGATGAACAAGGGGGCTTTAGGAAAGGTAGGGGGTGTGTAGACCAAGTGATTGCAGTGAAAAATATAGGTGAACAGTATTAAGATAAGGGTTAAGAGGTTTTAGTGGCATTTATGGATTTGGAAAAGGCGTATGACAGGATGGATAGAGGGGCAATGTGGCAGATGTTACAGGTGTATGGAATAGGATGGAGGTTAATGAAAGCAGTGAAGAGTCTTTACGAGGATAGTGAGGTTCAGGTTAGAGTATGTAGGACAGAGGGATATTATTTCCCAGTAAAAGTAGGCCTTAGATAAAGATGTGTGATGTCACCATGTGTGCAAGGTGCTTGGACGTCCAGCAAGCATGCGTGAGTGTATTTGATAGGAGTGAATGGAGACAAATGATTTTTAATACTTGACGTGCTGTTGGAGTGTGAGCAAGTAACATTTATGAAGGGATTCAGGGAAACCGGCAGGCCGGACTTGAGTCCTGGAGATGGAAGTACAGTGCCGGCACTCTGAAGGAGGTGTTAATGTTGCAGTTTTTAGCTGTAGTGTAAGCATATCTTTGGTAGGGTGGCCCGAATATGAAAAACTTTCATCATCATTCACTCCATCACTGTCTTGCCAGAGGCGTTCTTACACTACAGTTATAAAACTGCAACATTAACACCCCTCCTTCAGAGTGCAGGCACTGTACTTTCCATCTCCAGGACTCAAGTCCGGCCTGCCAGTTTCCATGAATCCCTTCATAAATGTTACTTTGCTCACACTCCAACAGCACATTTGTCTCTATTCACTCCTATTAAAATACACTCACGCCGACCCCTACCCCGCCTTCCCTCCACTAGAGATTTATTCACTCTCGAAGTCATTCTGTCTCGTTCCATTCTCTCTACATGTCCGAACCACCTCAACAACCCCTCCTCAGCTCTCTGGATAATAGTTTTGGTAATCCCGCACCTCCTCCTAATTTCCAAACTCCGAATTCTCTGCATTATATTCACACCACACATTGACCTCAGAAATGACATCTCCACTGCCTCCAGCCTTCTCCTCGTTGCAACATTCATCACCCATGCTTCACACCCATATAAGAATGCTGGTATAACCATACTCTCATACATTCCCCTCTTTGCTTCCACAAAGTTCTTTGTCTCCACAGACTCCGAAGTGCACCACTCACCCTCTTCCCCTCATCAATTCTATGATTCACCTCATCCTTCATAGACCCATCTGCTGACACGTCCACTCCTAAATATCTGAATACATTCACCTCCTCCATACTCTCTCCCTCCAATCTGATATCCAATCTTTTGTCACCTAATCTTTTTGTTATCCTCATCACCTTACTCTTTCCTATATTCACTTTTAATTTCTTTCTTTTACATTCCGTACAAAACACATCCACCAACGTCTGCCACTTCTCTTCAGAATCTCCCAAAATCACAGTGTCATCAGCAAAGAACAACTGTGACAACCCTCCACTTTGTTAGATTTTTTATCTTTTAACCCCACACCTCTTGCCAAGACCCAAACATTCACTTCTCTTACAACCCCATCTATAAATATATTGAACAACCATGGTGACATCACACATCCTTGTCTAAGGCCTACTTTTACTGGGAAATAATCTCCCTCTCCAATACATACTCTAACCTGAGCCTCACTATTCTCGTAAAAACTCTTCACTGCTTTCAGTAACATGCCTCCTATTCCATACACCTGCAACATCTACTACATTGCCCCCCTATCCACTCTGTCATTCGCCTTTTCCAAATCTATAAATGCCCCAAAAACTTCTTTTCTCTTATTTAAATACTGTTGACTTATATGTTTCACTGCAAACACTTGGTCTACACACCCCCTACCTTTCCTAAAGCCTCCTTGTTCATCTACTATCCTACTCTCCGTCTAACTCTTAATTCTTTAAATAATAACTCTACCATACACTTCACCAGGTATACTCAACAGACTTATTCCCATATAATTTTTGCACTCTCTTTTGTTCCCTTTGCCTTTATACAAAGGAACTATGAACGCTCTCTGCCAATCCCTAGTTACCTTACCCTCTTCCATACAATTATTAAATTATAGCACCAACCACTCCAAAACTATATCCCCACCTGTTTTTAACATGTATATCTTTATCCCATCAATCCCAGCTGCTTTACCCCCTTTCATTCTACCCACTGCCTCACGAACTTCCCCCACACTCACAACTGGCTCTTCCACACTCCTACAAGATGTTATTCCTCCTTGTCCTGTACACGAAATCACAGCTTCTCCATCTTCATCAACATTTACCAATTTCTCAAAGTATTCCCTCCATCTTCCCGAAACCTCTAACTTTTCATTTAATAACTCTCCTCTCTTATTTTTAACTGTCAAAAATCCAATGGATCTCTACGCTTCCTCAAATTACTAATCTCACTCCAAATTTTTTTCTTATTTTCAACAAAATTTGTTGATAACATATCACCCACTCACTCATTTGCTCTCTTTTTACATTGCTTCACCACTCTCTTAACCTCTCTTTTTCTCTCCATATACTCTTTCCTCCTTGCATCACTTCTACTTTGTAAAACTATCTCAACATAATGAAATTTGTCTTGTAAAGTATTTACATAAAAGAAAGTAACATTTGTACACTACACATATTATCAGTACTAGACTACACCATATTATCAGTACTAGACTACACCATGTTATAAGTACTAGACTACACCATGTACCAGTACTAGACTACACCATGTTACCAGTACTATACTACACCATGTTACCAGTACTAGAGTGCACCATATTATCAGTACTAGACTACACCATGTTATCAGTACTAGACTACACCATGTTATCAGTACTAGACTACACCATGTTATCAGTACTAGACTACACCATGTTACCAGTACTAGACTACACCATGTTACCAGTACTAGACTACACCATGTTATCAGTACTAGACTACACCATGTTACCAGTACTAGACTACACCATGTTATCAGTACTAGACTACACCATGTTACCAGTACTAGACTACACCATGTTACCAGTACTAGACTACACCATGTCACCAGTACTAGACTACACCATGTTACCAGTACTAGACTACACCATGTTACCAGTACTAGAGTGCACCATGTTTCGAGTACTAGACTACACCATGTTACCAGTACTAGACTACACCATGTTACCAGTACTAGACTACACCATGTTACCAGTACTAGACTACATCATGTTATCAGTACTAGACTACACCATGTTA
>WNWK01037070.1:0-18725 GCA_009830355.1 Cherax destructor
GATAGATAGAGAGGTGGGAGAGATAGATAGAGAGGTGGAAGATAGATAGAGGGGTGGAGAGAAGAAGAGAGATGGAGAGAGAGAGAGGAGAGAGAGAGAGAGAGAAAAATAGATAGATAGATTTTCTTCGGATTAATAAAAGGGGGGGCCTGAAGAAAAAAAACAAATGAACAGAGAAAATATTATTTTAGTGCTAGGAATGTTTGTATTGTTATGTCTGGACTCTTTTTGAAATTGGCCTTTTAAATTGGGTTTTTTCCCAAATTACCAATTTCTGATCACTTTATTGGGTAGTTGAAATAAATAAATTGGCAGTTTCTTCTCTCAACCCGATAGAACAAATGGAGTTTTAGCGAAATAGCTATGAGTTGGATAACTGGAAGAATGGAATTGGCCGAAAATGGGTTTTTAAAAATTTGGGGGAAAATCGCCATGCGTAAATATTGCCGAGACCGTAAGTTTTCCATCAAATTTGTATTTTTGGTGTCATTACCATTGGGAAAAGATTTTTATCATTTCAAAAAGAAAATATCTTTTTTTTTTTTGGGGGGGAAATTTTTTTTGACGCTGAGAGCAATTTTGTGAGCAAGATTTACTCTGTTTTTTGATAATAAAATGAAAATCGGGCCCTTTTTAAAAAAACCCAAAAAAAAAAGGGGGGGGTTAAAAAGGGGGGACCTCACCCGTTTTTGGGGAATATCAATAAAAATTTAAATTTCTGCTAATATGAGCTCAATTTCAAGCTACTTCTAGTTCGACACCAATCAAAATCATCTTTATTTCAGTAACACATCTTCCATTCTATCAAATGATACCAAGAAACAGCCAATAAAACCCAAAAAAAATTTTCCCCAAGAAAACACTGCAAATTTGTTTTTTTAAAACCCTTTTTTAACTGTCCATACGTAGATCTACGTTCCCCCCGGACTCCCCAAAATTTTTTTAAAATTTTTTTTTTTTTTTTTTTTTTAAAATGAAGAGATTTTTTTTATAAACAGGGGGGGGAAAAAAAAAAAAAAAAAATTTTTTGGGGCCCAGTACTTCCAAGATATAAGCCCGAAAAAGTTTGGTGCTGGATGCTCCCCCCCGGCAACATCAATTCCTGCCGCTTGCAAAAAAAACCCCCGATATATTTTTTTCTAGTTTTTATTTTAATTTAAAATTTTTTATGTTCTGGTAATTAAATTTATAATAGTTCTTGTGATTTCATAGCCAATTTTTTTTTTTTAACACAAATTTAGGTACTGAAATAGTACTCAAATCCCCCTTTTGGGGGGCCCCCAACCCCAGGTGAACAATTTCACCTGCCATGGTCATTTATTATTGTCTATAAATATATACAAAGTATTTATAGGTCCCAGCAATGTTTTAGACATCCTGGGTATATATGAAACCCCTTTAAAAAAATGGTGTGTTGAAAATTCCCCGATAACTACTGATAAGGCAGTGACTTTTTATGAATAAAATGTGTGCAAGGAACCCTTGTTTTTTTTTTCACTGTCTGTATCTATCTGTTTTTATCTATCTGTCTGCCATCTATCTTCTGTCTGTCTATCTATCTGTTTCCCATCTATCTGGTTTTATATCTATCTGTCTATCTTTCTGTTTATCTATCTGTCTATTTTCTGTGTATCTATATAACTGTTTTTTCTATCTATCTGTCTAGCTTTTATCTGTCTTTGTTTGCCTGCCATGGGGCCTGGGTAAATATGAAACCCCTTTTACGAATGGTGTTATGACAAGTGTCAGATAACACTGACAGCCCAATGACATTGATGAATGAATGTGCGCGGGGGAAACCCCCGTTTTTTGTTCACTTTTTTATCTGTCTATCTATCTGTCCTTTTTGGTTTTATCTTTTTTATGTCCCCTTTTCCCCAAAAACCCTGCTTATCTGTCTTTCTGTCTGCCTGTGTGTGCCTGGAGTATATGAAACTCCTTGAAGAATGGTGTTATGACAAGTGTCAAATAACACTGAAAAACCCCAAGACATTGATGAATGGGAGCAGGGAACCCTCTCCTTTTTTCCCCCCTGTCTACCCGTCTGTCTTTTAGCTCTGCTTATCTGTCTTTCCGTCTGCCTGTGTGTGTGTCTTTCCGTCTGCCTGTGTGTGTGTTTTCCCCTCTGCTTGTCTCAGTCGGGGGGCGGCTCGTAACCCCCAGGTATTATACTTTAAAAACAGAAGTGACAATGCGTAATTTTCCAGTCATGGTATTATGTCTTATATCTATAAACATTGTAGTATAGCACTTTGCCCCCGAAATTTTTTTGGGGTTTTCCCCCGGGAATTTACACTATGTATAATAACTGTACATTATGTGTACATGTGAGAGAGAGACAGAGAGAGAGAGATATTACAGATATATATAGATAGACAGAGATATAGACAGATACGAATATAGACAGATATAGACAGAGATATAGACAGAGATATAGACAGAGATATAGACAGAGTTTTTCAGAGATATAGACAGAGATATAGACAGAGAAAAAACAGAGATATAGACAAAAGATATAGACAGAATATAGACAGAGATATAGACAGAGATATAGACAGAGATATAGACAGAGATATAGACAGAGATATAGACAGAGATATAGACAGAGATATGACAGAGATATAGACAGAGATATAGACAGAGATATAGACAGAGATATAGACAGAGATATAGACAGAGATATAGACAAAAGATATAGACAAAAGATATAGCAGAGATATAGACAGAGATATAGACAGAGATATAGACAGAGATATAGACAGAGTATAGACAGAGATAAGGGGGGAGAAAAAAGACAGCCAGAGACAGCCAAAGCCAGCCTGCCAATATATAAGCACATAAAAAAAAAGGAACACTGCAGAAGGCCTACTGGCCCATGCAAGGCAGGCAAGTCACCCCAGCTTAGACTAATGACCCACCTAGTCATACATCCTCTGAAGGAAGGAGCACAGCCCCCGACCTAGTAGCAAAAGCTAGTCAGGTCCAACTATACCCCCCACAACCACTCATGTATTTATCAACCTTTTTTTTTCTTTCCTCTTAAAAAAGGGGGTGTTAATGCAAGACATCATTGAAACCATGGTGTTTGACATTATTTGCTCTAGCTGGCACCCCAAATTTAACTAGTGCTCCCCAAAGGACTAAGTGGTCCCAGATATTTTTAATACTGCGCACACTGAGGGCAGACCTTCTCTCATGCCCCGGCGACCCCCGGCCTTTTGCACAAAATTTTGAAGGAATGAAAAAAAAAACGAATCACTTTTGGGGAGACGCGTAAAACGTATATCTACTTTTGGGCAGTTAAATTAAGCCATTCACACAGTCACAGTTTTTTTTTCCATCATGCACTGATGGGGGGGATTTATTTTTTATGGTGCACACTCACCACACAACCCATTCTTCATATCAAGGCCAAAATTTCCCTCAAAAAATTCCTGAGTGAACTGAGCTCATGATGTAAAACTATGTCAGGGACCCCTGGCCTCAATGATGTAGATCTATGTGACAAAAAAAAAGAGTTAAAGAAGGCTAGCTGGTCATTAAATGGGGGAAATATTATAGTTTTTGTGGCATTAACGGAAATGCTTCAAATGAACTCTGCGGGGGATGACTGTACTCTTCCTGATGAACCATTATATTTTTCTTCATAATCTTTGTTAGAGTGACAAAGAAATCAGGTGGCCTGTGGCCTGGGACAGAAGCCCGTTTCTACAGTGAGGGTTCGGTTCCTGTGAGGAGTTGAAACATTGGGCGTTTTTCCCACACCGGGTCTGTGTTCACCCATCACTACAAATGCCACCTGAGTGTTAATGAGGGGTGGGGGTCGATCCCGGGACAAAATTGACCTAATTTGAATAAAATCTCTGATAACAAGGGGTTTCTATATAGTAGTACAGTGGACCCTTGAAAACGCCCCCCTTGAATATCATGAAATTTGAAAATCGTTAATTTTTTTCGCCAAAATATTGGCTTGATTTTTGTGATTTGGTTTAAAAATTGGTGATCGATAAAACGTCCAGGGTTTCCCCAGCCACCCAAACCCCATTCAGAGTCAGTGTGCCATTGTTTATCAGCAGTACATCACCTCACGTTATACGATACATTTCTTAATATTTCATTTTTTTACTGCTTGAAACCAAAATAAGCCCCGGGCCAAAAACCAGTGAGCTCTTTGCAAAAGAAGGCAAGAAACACAATAGAATTCAAGAAAGAACATACCAGACAGGTTACCCCCCACAATAGGCAGGGTACTTCCCCCACAAACCAGCCAGGGTACTTCCCCACTGACATAGAGAGGTATTGAAGGGTAGGCAGAGCTAGAGGGGGAGAAGGCAAGCAGCTCTCAGCCTCAGTTATTCATGGACCACCATGGGTGGAGGTGTCTACTGGAGTCTACCGGAGAGAATTCCGGGGTCAAGCCCCCGCCCGGCTGTGACAGGCCTCCGTTGGACCAGAGCCTGATCAACCAGGCTGTTACGGGCCGCCGCGCCCAACGTAGAACCACAGCCCGGCTGATGGACCGATTGGGTGCCTGTCCAGTGCCCTTGAAGACCGCCAGGGGCTTGTTGGTAACCCCTGATGTATGCTGGGAGGCATTGAAAATTTGGGCCCCTCCCCTTATTGTGTTGCCCTAAAAAGTGCTAGTGGCACCCCCGCTCTTCATTGGGGGTTTACATCGCCTGCCGAGCTTTCCCGAGGAGTGTTTTTTTTGTGCAAGTTTGGTACAAGCCCTCGGAATTTTCCATGTGTAAAAAATGTATCTCCCCGCCTGCCTAGAGAGTACAGGTTTAGAACTTCAAGCCCCCTAGTTAGGTGGTTTATCGCATTATGCGGGGGAAGGTTCTCCCATTTTCAAGGTCAAATTTCACCCCCTTGAAAGGTGCAAGGGGGTGCAGCAATATTCCAGCCTGATAGAACAAGCGATCTGAAAAATTTAACATGGGGTTGGCATCCCTGGTTTTGAAGGTTTTTATTATCCATCCTGTCTTTTTTTTGAGCAGATGCAATTGCTACATTTTGTGGTCCTTAAGGTGAGATCCTCGCATGATCACTCCCAGGTCTTTGACATTAGTTTTTTGTCATTGTGTGGTTGGAATTAGTTTTTTACCCGATGAGTTTTAATTTCTTCATTTTCCGATCTGAGAATTTAAATTTCTCATTGAACTTCATTTTTTTTCTGCAGCCCATTTAAAGATTTGGTTTATGTCTGTTGGGGTCTTGATTCCAAAGGGGAACTGTCATACAGATTTGGGGGTCATCTGAAAGGAAGACACAGCACTGTGGCTTTTTATCCCTGTCAATGTCTGATATGAGGATAAGGAATAGGAGGGGGGGGCAAGTTTCCGGGGAACAGAGCTTTCACAGAGCTGCCTCAGACTTTACTTGTTGACTACTACCTTTTTTTTCTTGTTAGGAAATTATAGATCCATTCCAACTTTTCCTGTTTTCCTTTATCACGATTTTTGTGCTATTACACCATGGTCACACTTGTCAAAGGCTTTTGAAATCTGATAACATCTGCATTCTGTTTATCTTCTAGAGCATCCAGGACCTTGTCGAGTGGTCCAGTAGTTGGGCAGACGGAGCGGCCGCTCTAAACCCATGCTGTCCTGGGTTTGCAATTGATGGGATCAAGATGGGTGGGACTTGTTTTGAACCCTTTTTAAAAATTTTTATGATATGGGACGAGCAATTGCGTAGTTCTTTTCTATTGTTTACTGCCCCCTTTTGGAGGGGCTATGTCTGTTTTTTTAGTAGCTGCGGACATCCCAGTGTCCATGCTCCCCCCCCATAGGATGTTAAAAACATTTATAGGGCTTTTTAGTTCTTATGAACACGGGGGTTTCCCTGAGTCTGGGCCGGGGGGTGCATGGGCATGCATTTATTCCCCAAGTCATTTGGGTCGTGATGATGTCAGAAAGGCATCGTCTGTCAAGTTCTGTGGGGCCCATAAAAAAAACATTTAGGTTTTGATTTTCAGTCTGGTTAGTGGCCGCTAAAGACTAAGTCATACTGGGATTTAAGTAAACTCATTTCCTTGCTGTCATCTGTGTAGGGAAACCGGGGTTTTAAATAGGGGCCCATACTGGTTGTTGTTCTCGACTTTGATTTTGCATAGGAAAGAAATACTTAGGGTTTCTTTCATTTTCATTTATGGCTCTTAGTTCTTCCCGTGTCTCTGATTCCTATAAGATTCCTTTAGTAATTCGATGTTTGCTATTTCCTCTGATTAGTGTCTCCCTACTTATTTCAGAGATATTGGCCTCCTGTAGCTGCTCCGTTATTCTGTGCCTTCGCCTGTAGGGAGCGCCTCTGTCTTTCTAGTTTGCATCTTCTCCTTTTCCTTAAGGGAATTTGCTTGAGCAAACCTCAAGCACCACAGAGTTAATTTGTTCTAGACATAGGTTGGGATCCGTGATGCTTAGGCAATCTTCCCAGTTTATATCATTTAGACTTGGTTTACTTGGTCCCACCTTATGTGTGAGCTCACGCACTAAAATATTGTATAATAATACTTATTATTACTATCAAAGTTATATACCTATCATATTTATTCCAGAATAATATTAGGTATAACTTAAATAATGTAGCAGCATGATAAAGACGCCCAAATTAATAAAAATATGACATTATAGAGAGATAGTGAAGGTTGGGGTGGGGCCCTTCTCCCAGCGCCAGCCCGTAAACAAAGCCAGCCTGCCTCTGACACCAGACACCAGCCAGGGTATTCCCACACAAACCAGCCAGGTTACTTCCCCACAAACCAGCCAGGTTACTTCCCCACACAAACCAGCCAGGTTACTTCCCCACACAAACCAGCCAGGTTACTTCCCCACACAAACCAGTCAAGATATTTCCCCACACACCAGCCAGGGTACTTCCCCACACACCAGCCTGGGTACTTCCCACACACCAGCCAGGGTACTTCCCCACATACCAGCCAGGGTACTTCCCCACAAAACCAGCCAGGGTACTTCCCACACAAACCAGCCAGGGTACTTCCCCACACAAACCAGCCACCAGGGTACTTCCCACACAAACCAGCCAGGGTACTTCCCACACACCAGCCAGGTACTTCCCCACACCAGCCAGGGTACTTCCCCACCAGCCTGGGTGCTTCCCCACAAACCAGCCAGTGTACTTCCCCACACAAACCTGCCAGGGTACTTCCCCATACAAACCAGCCAGGGTACTTCCCCACACACCAGCCAGGGTACTTAATAATAATAATAATAATAATAATTTTTATTTCAATGCATGTTACAAGTGTACAATGTTATTGGTAGTTACAAATAAAAAACAATTATAAAACTGTAATGGAAGGAGAGCCACTGGCATGCCATGGCATTAGGGCAGTTTATTCTAGAGACTTATTCACTAAGTACTTAATGCTAAAGAAATTGATTGAGTTTATTCTAGTTCTGTATTATTTAAATTATTAAATGGTTATACATACTATTTAAAGACAATACAAGAGAAATTGGTTGAGTTTAATCTAGTTGTAGAATTTATTTCAAATTACAGTATGTTGATGCTATACTAGTATAATAACAATACTAGAAATAGTTTTTAGAGTTTCATCTAGGTATATATTTTATTTCAAATTAAGAAAATGATGATACTATAAGATTTTAAATGACAATATGATGATATGAGATTGCAACAAGTGTTAAGGAGGATGAACATATCAAATTGAGATCTTCTTAAGTAAAATAATATTGGGTTTGGAAGTTTGTTAGTATGAGTATTTAGTATAAGGGTGAGTAAGTGATTTTTGAGAAGAGTCTTGAATTGAATTGAATTGAATTGAATTGATCTTCCCCACACACCAGCCAGGGTACTTCCCTCACAAATGTTATTTCCTGCTTTTACCTGTTGACTGCAGGTGAAGTGCTTACGAAGGTAACGTGGCTGAATTGAGACGGCCATTGACTAGATGCGCTATTGTGTAGGCCATGGGCAGGACAGTGAACGGACCGGAAGCCAGCTTGGGGAGAACCCGCTTCTGTGTGGTAGGCTGGTGAAGTGAAACCGCTTGCATCGCGTCTCACTGGCTTACGATGGCAGCACTGAAGTGCTGCGAGATATAAACTAACAAGGAGCATAGGCTGTCTACTAGGGATGTATCAGATGTGAAATTTAGATATCCGGGATGGATGTCTTACTTACTCATTCTATGGATGCAATGTGGATGTAAGAAATTGTGCGGATGTTCTGCGGATGTTGATGCAGATGTAAGAAATTGGTGGATGTTACTGATTTCGATGCAGATGTATATGCGGATATCTGTTTGCTGTGAAATTCGGATATGGATGCGGATACAGATGTAAGAAATTGTGCGGATGTTCTGCGGATGCGGATGCAATATCCGATACATCCCTACAGTGTCTCATCCGCCGTCACTACCGCTTGTCGTCTCGACACGACAATGCTGGTGGGCACGAAGGTGTAAAAGAGCAATATACAGTGGTCTCTCGACTCAACGAACTTAATCCGTTCCAGGAGCTAGTTCTTAACACGAAAAGTTCTTAATTCGAAACCTTATTTCCATAAGAAATAATGTAAATACAATTAATCCGTTCCACCAAAATATTCACAAAAATACTTTTAATTATAGTTCTACATACACAAAACATTATTAAAACTATAAATACTACTACTAATACTAAATAATAAAAACAGATTAATAAATAACATTTACTTACCTTTATTGAAGAGAGTTGCAGGCATCTGGAAGATAGGAGGACTTACAGGGAGGGTGTTAGTGGTTGGAAGGGAATCCACCTCCAAAATGACTTCAGGTAACAAGTCCTTATCTGGGTTACTCTCTTTTTCTTTAATGCCACTAGGACCAGCTTGAGAGTCAGGATCCCTGCCTCGTGAAATAACTGTCCACAGTCCTCTGTTTCTGGCGACTTTTAATATTTTCCTGAAGTGCAACATGGCTCTGTCACTGAAGTGGTTGCACAGATGGCTCATTTCAGCTTGCTCAGAGTGGTGTTTTTCAACAAAACTTTGCACATTATTCCACTTGGAACAAATTTCACTGAAGAAGGCACCTCCTTCTCTCTCTTCCTCCTCGTGTGAAGCAATAACCTCAGCTCTGGTCTGATGCTGTTCCAGTCCATCTCTTGCAGCTCTTCAGTTGTTAGCTCTACCCTGTGCTCCTCCACCAACTCTTCCACATCCTCACCATTTCCCCTCCAACCCCAGGCTGTCTCAATGCCACAATATCTTCCACAACAGGCACAGGGTCGTCAGGGTCAGCCTCAAATCCTTCAAAACCCTCTTTTCAACACAATTGAAGTGATCTTTCCAGAACTCTTTTAGGGTCAATTCAGTGTCTGAGGTCATATCAAAGCCCCTTGAAACACTGCTTGGTGTACAGTTTTTTTGAAGTTTGCAATGATCTGCTGGCCCAAAGGGCGGGATGAGGGGAGTGGTGTTAGGGAAGAATTCACTCTGAGAAATTGAAGTTGGTTGGACACCAACTCTTCCAAGTTGTGAGGATGAGCAGGAGCATTGTTCAGTACCAGGAGGCACTTATGGCAATTTTTCCAGAAGGTATTTCTTCACACTAGGGCCAAACACTCCAGTCAACCATTTCATGAAAACGTCCTTAGTGACCCATGCATTAGTGTTAGCCTTCCAATGCACACACACAAATTATTCCTGTTAACATTGTGTTTCGTGAAGTCTCTGGGATTTTCTGCGTGATACACCAGTAAAGGCTTCACTTTAAAAATCACCACTGGCGTTGGCACAAATCATAAGAGTTAGCCTGTCTTTATAGGCTTGTGTCCTGGCAGTGCTTTTCCTGAGTAAGGGGAAGGTCCGGGGTATCTCAAAACAGGCCGTTTCATCAAATTAAACACTTGTTGGGGGGGGAAATTTCCCTTCATTTTCCCCTACGAACCCCAAATTCACTCAAAACTTTTCAGCTGCACATTTGTCTGAGCTGGCTGCCTCACCATGTCTCACAACACTGTGTATGCCACTACATTTCTTAAACTCTCTGCTGGCTTTAAAATCACTCTCTCACCACTGGTTCCAGGCATTGTCTTGACAAGATCTGGGGGTGCAACTTCCTTGCCTTTTTACAAATTATCGCCGGGAAATACTATCACCTGCTATCTTTTATTGTTTATCCACACCATCAACAACTTCAACTTCATCCACTGTTTTCATCTATTTTTCAACAAAATCAACCCCTTTTGCAACATTAGCTTCCTTGATCTCATTCCTTGCCAAGATAGTGCCGAATGATTTGTTTTTGGTACAGTGCATCCTGGCAAAAACTCACTCACACGACGCCACTCTCACATTTTTCCCACAATCTCTTTGTTTAGTTCGATGGTGGTCCTCACTTTTACCACAGGGGGGTTGTAGGAAGCTTTTTTTTGGGCCCATGGTACTTATTTCACAGTGACAATAAACACCAATAAACACAAAAAAGTATTGTGAATGTTTGAAAGAGCGCCTGGGTAATGTTCTCTGGGGAAACAACGTGGGCGTCTGTCCGCCTCACTGCGCTTATGCGGCAGGCGGACAGGTCTGCACGTTCGCTACATGAGTAAATGTCATACCATGAGAAAATATTTTGCGAAAAGCGCTCGTTCACGACATTTGTTCGCTATATGGAGTGTTCGCATGGGTTCCACTGTATATTGCTAACCCAGGGGGAACTGAGCTTCTGTCACCCAAAATTCAGAACATAGAAATATTATAGCAGGCCTCAAAACTCTCCCATCCTGAGGGAAGAGAAATTCGTGCTCGTACAGCTGGACGGAGGGCAGAGCGAAGGCGATGTCGGCACTGGAACTAGAGTCTTCATTTACAGGGCTCCTGCACTAGGGCATCAAGCTTGACACTGCACATCCTGGAGTGCTGTACCATCCTCACATCTGTAAACAATGACTGACAGTAGCATTTCCTAAGGTGTGACATTTGACTCAAAAGGCCAGCACTGCCTTGACCTTTATACAGGTTTTACGAGACACACTAGAGGAATGTACATACAGTCATCCCTCGGTTTTCATTTAATCCGTTCCAGATGGATCGTAAAACCAAAATCGGCGAAAACCAAAACTATTTTCCCCATAAGAAATAATGGAAATTCAATTAATCACGTTCAAAACCCCAGAATTTGGAAAAATTTTTTTTTTGGGGGCCAAAAAATTTTACGGGGAAAAAAATAAATAAGGCCCCTTTTACAAAAGGCCTGATGGTGTTTGATGGAAGAGATGGGGGGGGGTAAACCCCCTTTTTTTTGGAAGGGCCCCTCCAAAGGCCCGGGGGGGTTTTTCAAGTCCTCATGGGGGGCCCATTTCCCCTTTTTTTTGTCTTTAATCCCCCGGGAAAAGCTTGTGATTCACTGCCCCCCTGTGGCACTAAATTTTTTAGGGGCTCTTAAAATCTGGCCTTTTAAAATTCCCCAAAAAGGGGGCCCGGTTTTCATTAAAAAAGTCCCCCAACGGATTAAAACATCTTTGTCAGGGTGATTTTCCCCCCGGGAAAAGGGTTTTCTCCACATTGCACAAACCCCCTTAACCCCCGGGAAGAAGGCCCCATCTTTTTCCCCCCACAAAAGAAATTTTCCCCCCAGATCTGTTTTTTTTTTTGGGGCAGCAAAAGTTTGCAGCTCTTCAGTGGAAGATCTTCTTTGTGGTCCTCCACCAACTCTTCCACCCTCCTTAAATCCAACCCCATAGAAGTCCCCAATTCCACAATTTTCCCCACAACTTCCGGGGCCCCATCAGGGTTCCCAAACCCCTTTAAAAAACCCCTCTCTTTTTCTGGCCACAATTTTCCCCCAAGCGGGTCCGTCCGGAAAAGGTCCTCCCTGCCAAGCTTTATCTATAAGGCCTATGAAAGGGGGAAGAAAAAAGTGGCCTTCAGAATTTTTTTTAAGGGTCAATCTAATGTCGGGGTTACAAAAAAACCCCCCAAAACATTGCTTTGGTGTACTTTTTAAAAATTTTCAATGACCTGCTGGTCCATGGGCTGGAGGGGGGGGAGGGGTTTTTTGGGGGCAAGAATTTCCCCCACAAATGGGGTTCCTTAGACATTTGGTCTTCCAAGTCTTGAGGATGACCAGGGCATTGTCCATTACCAGGAGGCATTAAGTAAAAATTTTTCCCCTCAATAGATATTTCTTCACCGGGGCCAAACATTGATTAAACCTTCCCCAGGAAAATTTCCCTGGTAACCCCCCCTTAGCATTAGATTCCCCAAACCCCCAAAATTTACCCTTGTCAACACTGTAGTTCCTGAACACTGGGGGTTTTAAAAAAGGGAAACCGAAAAAGGCTTCCTTTTAAACCCCCAAAAGGTTCCCCCACATAAAAAAAGGGGTTGTTCTTTCAAGGTTGTGCAACATTACCTTTTCCTCCTGTGTGATGTGGGGTCCTCCTTGGCATTTTTCCAAAAAAAGGGGCCCTTTTTTTGGGTCACAATTAAACTTTTGTTGGGTTTTAAAATTTTTTTCTGCCTGTTTTTTAAAAACCGGCAAAATTTTTCCCCAGCCCCATCTTTCCCCAAACCCCGGCACCCTCACCTGCCTTACAACACTGTGTATCCAGTTGCTTCTTAAATTTTTGAACCCCCCTTTGGGGGCCAAATTCATCAACCTCAACAGGTTTCCCCAGGTTTTTTCTTTACAAGATGGCTAACAGCCTTGCTTTTCACATATGATGGATTGCACAACACTCCCCCTGTTTTTTTTGGTTTATCCACCCAACAATTTCTCCTTTTTTTCCATTGTTTGTGATCTCTGTTTCGTTATCGTATTCCCCCTTTCCCCCAAAACTTCCGTGTTTCCTTTTTTCTTTGCCACAATGGAACTGATGGTTGAGGGTTTTTTTTTGTATATCCGGGGGTTTTGGAAAAGAACACCACTATCATATTTTTTTTTTTTATTTCTTTCTTCAGTTCTATTGTGTTCCTCACTTTCTTTCCGGGGAATGGCACTAGGGAGGTTTCTTTGGGCCCATTTTTGGGGGTTTTTTAGTCCCCACAATAATCAAGGGGGCCAAAAAAAAAAGGTTTTTTAAAAAATGTTTTGTATAAACTCCCGGGGGGGTGTTCACTCCCCAACGTAAACAATTCTTTCTGCCCCGGCAATGTGCGTGGGAGGTGCGTGGGGGGGGGGCCTCGGCCTTTTTTTTGTCGCGGCACTGGGGGGCCCGGGCCCCCAAGATCGGGGGAAAAATAAAATAATCGGCGAAAAGGGCCCCCAAAATTTTCCCCCAAAAAAAACGGTAAAAACCCAAAAACGGCGGTAACTGGGACAAAAAAGAAAACCGAGGGGGGACTGTACAGTGGTCCCTCGGTTTTGTCATCCCCCAAAACCCAACATTTATGTAAAAGTATTTTTAAAATTTTTTTTGCAAAAAGTATTTTTGGGGGGGCTGAAAAAAACAACCTACGGGGGCATTATTTCTTGGGGGAAAAATTCGTTCGGTAATAGCACTTGAGCAGCATTCTGGAAAGAATTTTGGCGAAAACCGAGGATCCCCTTATTTTTTTAATTTTAACACTGTCAGCACTTTTTTTAACTGGAGCTGCAACGTGAAAAAAGGTTAAACAGTGGACCCTCGGTTGTAAATTTCCCCTTCCCCGGGGCCCGGGGCCTTTTCCCCAAAAGGCCTTTGGAAAAAAAATTCCCATAAGAATTAATGTAAATTGATGAAATTTGAAAAAATTGCCTCAACTTTGGTCTGATGAAGTTCCAGTTCCCCCTCTTCAGTTTAGCTCTCCTTTTCCTGCACCAACTCTTACATCCTTAACACTCACCTTCTACCCCAGGCTTTCCCCAATGTCACAATATCTTCCCCCAAAAGGGGGGGGCGTCAGCCTCAAATCCTTCAAAATCCCCCCGTTGGACACAACCTGGCCACAGTGGTCTCCAAGCAGAGTTCAAATCCCCGGGAGTCACTCCCTTCCAAGCCTTACCCCTAAAAAGGGCCATGCAGTTGTAGACATTAAAAGATTCTTCCCCAACTCTCTAAGGGTCAATTCAGTGTCCCCGGTCATTTCAACACTTCAAACACTGCTTTGGTGTACAGTTTCTTGAAAAATTTGAAATGACCTGTGGTCCCCGGGGGGGAGGGGAGGGTGGTGTTGGGGCAAGAACTTTACCATTTTGAAGTCCCCCGACATTTTTTGGCTTCTAAAACGGGGGGTGTGCAGGGAGCATTGTCCAGTACCAGGAGGGCACTTGAGTCCCAAATTGTTTTTTTTGGGTTTTTTACACTTGGGCCAAACACATCATCAACCCAATCTTTAAAATTTTGGCCTTTGACCCATGCTTTTTTATTTTTTTTCCCATCACACACAATCTTTTTTTGTGGACATTGTGTTTCTTGAACACTCTGGGATTTTCCCAAAAGTGATCCCGAGTAAAGGTTTACTTTGAAATCCCCCCCCTTTCCCCACAACATGGGGTTAGCCTGTCTTTCATGGTTTTGTCCTGGGAGTGTTTTTTTCCCCTGCATGATGTAGGTCCTGTTGGGCTTTTTTTTAAAACATCCCTTTTTTTCCCCCCAAAATTAAACCTTTTGGGGTTTAGATTTTCACTCTTTATGTAGTCCTGAAATTCTTGCACAAATTTTTTTAGCAGCATGTTTGTCTGAACTTGCAGCCTCACCATCCCCCTTCCCCGTGATGCCACTGCCCCTTCTTAAATCTCTCAAACCAGCCTTTGCTGGCCCAAAAACCCACCAGCAGCACTTGTTCCAGGAGTTTTCTTCCCCAAGATCTTTGCAAATCCCTTCCTTCTCACAAATAACAGACTCCCCCACATTTTCCCCTTAAATTTTTTTTTTTTTCCCCTTTAAAATAACTTTTCCATTTTTTTATTATTGGTGACCTTTTTTTTCGTAACCCCATTTACCCCCCTTTGGAACATCAGCATCCTTGATTTTTTTCTTTCTTTGACAGGATGGTTGTAATTGTTGATTTGTTTTCTCAAACATCCTGGAAGTTCCAGCCCCCGCATACCACTCCCCCTTTTCTCAATCCCCTCTTTAAAAATTCCTGGTGTTTCTCACTCTCTTTGCCACAGGAACTTTACTAGGAACTTTTTGGGGCCATGGGTTCTTATTTCACATTTGCACTGACAAAAAACAATGGGGGAAAAAGCGAAATGTTTGGATGAATGAGCAGAATTTCCCTTTTACACACCGAGGGGACACCGCCAAACTGAAAGCAAAACCCCGGCCCCCCGGGGGCCCCCTCGCCCCATACACCCGCAAACCCCCAAATAACGGCCACAAACCCCGGGGCTATAAACCCCGGCCCTAAGGGGGGCAAACAAAAAAGGCCGCTAACCGAGGGTTCATTTTACTTCTCCCCCCCTTAAAATTTTTTAAATCTTTTTTCCCCCGAGACCCCTTTTTAATTCAAAACCACTTACTTTAAAAAAAAAACCTTTTCAGGCCCAAAATAAACACTGTTTTTCCTTCCAGCCACTAAAAAACAGCCTTTTCTCTGTTCATTAATCATATCCCCAGGCCTCTTTCATAACACTTGCTTTCCATTTGAATCTGTCATTACACAGAACATAAAGTCTTACCATATTTTTTTGATAATAAAAAAATAACCAAAAATGAATGGTCATGGTTTGGCCCTCCCCAAAAAATTTAAGCAGGCTGAATAACAACCCATAAAAAGAAAAGGGGGGGATGGGGGGGGGCCCCTAACCTTCCCCGTTTCCAAAAACTGAATATTTTTCCACTTTGAGCACTATTTCCAGATACTTTGTCTGAAACCCCAAAAAAACATCTCTACTTCATTAGTATGTCTTCCCCTTTTTTCAATTTAAAGCCAAAAAACTTCCAATACAACCCAAAAAACCCTCCAGAAAACACCTCAAAGTTGCTTTATTAAATCACAGTGTCAGAAGTTTGTGTTTCTTCGTCCCATGTTATAGGGTTTTTTGTACTGTACACATTTTCTGCACAGACCCAGTCTTCGGGGCTAGGCCCAAAATTTTCTCTTGCATTTAAAAAGCTGTACTTAATACATAATCTACATGAATGACACTGGCATCAGTGACTAGATCTATAAATGAGACATTTCAAGGATTAAAAAAATGTGGCACAGTAATAATTTTTGTTATACACAAGTTTTTCATGATTGATTTATGAGGCACAGTGTGGGGAATGGGGTGTGTAAAATGCACTTCCAACTTGGAAAGTACAAAAAACAATTTTCAGGAAGGTTGGAGGGGGGGTTGAGGTTTTTTTTGCGAGGGCTTGGACTTCCAGCAGCATGCGGAGGCGTGATAGGAGCAAATGGAGACAAATGGTTTTTTGGACTGTTGGAGTGTGAGCAAGGTAACATTTATGAAGGAATTCAGGGAAACTAACAGGCCGGCGGTCCAGTGGGAAGTACAGTGTCTGCACTGCAGTTTTATAACTGTGGTAAAAAGCCTCTGGCAAGACAGTGATGGAGTGAATGATGATAAAGTTTTTTTTTTCAGGCCACCCTGCCTTGGGGGGAGATGGCTGATTTTAATAAAAAATAATAATAATATAATTTGCAGTTTTTGGTTGGCCCAGGTCAGGTCACACCACCCAGGGAGGTACTACCTCCTCCCAAGTGAGTGTAAACGAAAGCCTGTATTTGTTTACATGAGGGTAGGATTGCTGGTTCTTTTTTTCTGTCTCATAAACATGCAAGATTTCAGGTACATCCTACTTCTACTTACACTTAGGTCACGCTACGCAAACATGTACACGTTTATGTATACACACTCATCTGAGTTTTCTTTGATTTTATCTTAATATTCTTTTTCTTATTGCTTTTCCTTTCATATCCATGGGGAAGTGGAATAAGAATTTTTCCCTGTAAGCCATGCGTGTTGTAAAAGTCAACTAAAATGCCGGGAACAATGGGTAGTAACCCTTTTCCTGTATAGCTTACAAAAAAGAAAAAAAAAAACCGTCAAAGTGGGATGTTTGAATGTGCGTGGATTGTCGAATGATAAGAAAGAGATGATTGTAGATGTTATGAATGAAAAGAAGCTGGATGTCCTGGCTTTAAGTGAGACAAAGCTAAAGGGGGGTAGGAGAGTTTCAGTGGGGAGAAATAAATGGGATTAGGTCAGGGTTTCAAATAGAGTTAGAGCTAAAGAAGGAGTGGCAATAATGTTGAATAATCAGTTATGGCAGGTAAAGAGGAATATAAATGTATAAATTCAAGAATTATGTGGAGTAAAATAAAAGTTGGATGTGAAAAGTGGTAATAGTAAGTGTTTATGCACCGGAAAGAAGAGAGAAGTGTAGAGGAGAGAGAGAGATTTTGGGAAATTTTGAGTGTGGGGGAGTTTAACAAGTGAAGTAATTGGGGTTTGGGATCCTAATGCTAAAGTGGGTAAAAATGTTGTGGAGGAGTAGTAGGAAAATTTGGGTGCCAGGGTAAATGTGAATGGGGGACCTTTAAATTATATGTGTAAAAAGAGGTTTGGTAATAAGTAATACATATTTTATAAAAAAGAGGATAAATAAATATCAAGGTATGATATAGCACGTAAGGAAAGTAGTTTGTTGGATTATGTATTGGTGGAAAAAGGTTGATGGGTAGGCTTCTGGATGTACATGTTTATAGAGGGCAAGGATATATCGGATCATTATTGTTTTAGCTACAGTTAGAGTAAAAGGTAGATGGGACAAAAAGAAAATGGCAACAGCAAGTAAGAGAGAGGTAAAAGTGTATAAACAAGGGAGGAGGAAGTTAGGGTGAGATATAAGCAACTATTGGCAGAAAGGTGGGCTAGTGCAAGTATGAGTAGGGGGGGGTTGAAGAGAGTTGGGATAGTTTTAAAAATGCAGTATTAGAATGTGGGGCAGAAGTTTGTGGCTATAGGGGGGTGGGTGCAGGGGGAAAAGAGGAGTGAGTGGTGGAATGAAGAAGTAAAGGGTGTGATAAAAGAGAAAAAGGTAGCTTATGAGAGGTTTTTACAAAACAGAAATGTTAATAGAAGAGCAGAGTATATGGAGAGTAAAAGAAAGGTGAAAAAGTGGTAGAGAGTGCAAAAGAAGAGCGGATGAAAGAATGGGGAAAGGCTCTGTCAAGAAATTTTGCTGAAAACAAGAAAATTTTGGTGACATAAACAAGGTAAGAAAGACTAGGGAAAGAATGGATTTGTCAGTTAAAAACAGAGTAGGGAGTTAGAGATGGGGGGCTGGGGGGGGTGATGGCGGGGAAAATTTTGAGGAACTTTTAAATGGATGAAAAAAGGGAGGCGGTAATTTTGTACTGCCAGGGGGGTACAACATCGTTTGGGGTGAAGAAGAGCAGGATGTGAGTGTGGGGAGGTGCGGGGGCATTACGTAAATGAAAGGGGGTAAAGCAGCTGGAATGCGGGGTCATACAGAAATGTTAAAAGCAGGGGGATATAGTGCTGGAGTGGTTGGTATTTTTGTTTAATAATGTATGAAAGAGGGGAAGGTACCAGGGGTTGCAGAGAGCATGTATAGTTCCTTTATATAAAGGGGGAAGGGGATAAAAAAGAGTGTAAAAATTATGGGGGAAAAAGTTTACTGGGGTATACCAGGGAAGGTTTTGGAGGGTTTTTTTGAAAGAATTAGAGGTAAGACAGAGAGTAGGATTGCAGATGAGCAAGGAGGTTTTGGTGGGTGGGGATGTGTAGATCAAGTGTTTACAGAAGCAAAATGTGAAAAGTATTTAGATAAAGGTAAGAAGTTTTATTGCAAATTTTT
>WNWK01037071.1:0-18725 GCA_009830355.1 Cherax destructor
GCTTTCTGTTGGGTTATTATTGGCTTTAGGTGGGTAATTGCTGTTGATCCCCATGCACAAATGGCATATGTGAGGTAGGGATAGATGAGTGAGTAGTATAGTGTGAGTAGGGCTGATTGTGGAACATAATACTGTATCTTAGAGAGATTCCCACAGTTTTGGACACTTTCTTTGTTATGTGTTGGATATGGGTGCTGAATTTCAGGCTGCTGTCAAGGTGGAGGCCCAGGAACTTGCCCTCATTATGTTTAGCAATAGGTGTAGTGTTGATATTAATGTTTAATTATGGATCATCTGCTCTGTTGCCAAACATAATATAGAAGGTCTTATCAGTGTTGAGTGTAAGTTTATTGGCTGTCATCCATGTTGATATTTTAATTAATTCGTCGTTAACAATTGTATTAAGCGTGGCAAGGTTTGTGTGGGAGATGACATAAGTTGTGTCGTCAGCAAGAGTATAGGTTTCAGGTGTTGTGATACATTGGGAAGATCATTGATGTATAAGAGGAAGAGCGGGGGGACCAAGGACATTTCCCCTGCGGTACTCCGGTGTCTAGTGGTAGTGTCGTGGAGGATGTGTCTTTAATAGTGACATACTGATACCTATTAGTGAGGTAGGATTTGAAGTATGCTAGTGCATGACCTCTTATTCCATAGTGGTCAAGTTTGTGGAGTAGGATGCCGTGGTTTACTGTGTCGAAAGCTTTCCTTAGGTCAATAAAAAGTCCTAATGGATATTCCTTATTTTCGAGTGCTGTGTAAAGTAGGTCTATCATTTTTACTATTGCATCGTTAGTGCTTTTATTTTTCCTGAAGCCAAATTGGCAGGGGTTGAGTATGCTTTGTGTCGTTATAAACAAGTATAATCTCTTGTGCACAAGTTTCTCGAAGATTTTGGATAGCAATGGTAGATTTGATATAGGCCTATAGTTGTTTACGTCTGTGGGGTCACCACCTTTGTGTATTGGTGTACAAGCAGAGAGATATGTGGGTGATGGTGGTAGCGACACAACTACTCCGCTCTCCTTTACATTACTCACTCTTTAAAGCCATCTGACTTATCAACCCACACTAAGCCACTGGGTAAAAGTTGTCTTTTGCCGGCATTTTATTGGTAATGCAAAGTAGTGCAGACACACTGGAAGAAGATTTCACACTGGCTTCCTTGGCAGAGCTGGCCTGGATTACCTGGGCTGGCTTGCTGGCTTGGTGTTCTCGATGCAGGAAAAACACTGGTATGGCAGGAACAGTGTAGACGTGCTAGGGGTCAGGACAGCTGTAACTCTTGGCAAACTCCCCTTGTCCTGGCTGGCTTGGAGTGTAGTTTTCAAGCCTGCTTGAATGTGCTAGCTAAACCCGTGTCAACCACTTGGAGATTTGTTTGTAGCAGGCAAATCGGCACACAGGAAACACATTCTTAAGAAGCATGAGGGAGAAAGTGAGGGAGAAATCGTCGAATGCTGGCAGGACTGACAGGGGCACTTATGTGGGCAGGCAAGACCCGCCTCTAGACCATAAGTAAATAAAGCGAATGGCTGTGTTCCAAATCGAGGAAGGAGGCAGTGAAGTGTTTCACTAGGTAGACCACTAGTCACGGCGTAAGGGACATTCACCTCACCAGACACAAGCAATATGGGTGTATGTGGCATACGAGTCTTATAGTGCCAATCTCAAGGTCACCCATCAGGCCAGGCTTCTGTTCCTCGTATATTCCTCAGCCTACGTTGGTACTGATGCTCGCTTAGTTACTCCAAACCTACAGCACTAAACACTTCTAGCACACGTGCCTTGGAATGACAAACGAATTTTCACTCTGTGCACAAATAAATCAGCACAAACTTACTATGTTTGTAGGTGAACCTCTGGCATGTCCCACTTAAAAGCCGTCTCTGGTAGCCAAAGAAGTGACCAGGTACTGCAATGCTCGTTAAATTGTTCTTAACTAAGTCACTAGTTAAGGATTTCCTTTTGGGCTTGATGGCTTTGGTTTCTCGATGCACGAAAACACTGGTATGGCAGGAATATTGTAACTGCAGGCTATCTTAGTTTGTCCTGGCGGAAAACGTGGAGTGCCGGCATGAGGACTGACAAGGGCACCCAGACACTTATGTGGGCAGACAAAATCCGCCTCTAGACAATAAGTAAATAGAGGCGAATGGCTGAGTTCCAAATCGAGGAAGGAGGGGAGGAGGCAGTGAAGGAAGGCCTAAAGCCACTTCAAACCAACAGTGTGTGTTTTACTAGGTAGATCACTGGTCACAGCTCACACATAAGAGTTCCAGCAATAATGCAGCTGCGATCCAATGATTTGAGTTGCATGATGAGTTATCAGTCAGGTGAAAGAAGCAGTCCTGAGATAGAAGGCCTAGGACCTCACTCCCACACGTACACACGTCCTCTCCCCTCAAACTCTCAGCCCGAAAAATGGGGAAAACAGAAGCCATACTCTTTGGCACGAAATATAAAATGAGCAGGGTAAATAATTTTAATGTCCGGTGTAATGGGGAATCCATCACTTCAGTTTCCCCAGTAAAATATCTGGGAATCCCCTTTGACCCATGCATGTCAGGAGAATTGATAGGGAACAGTGTAGTAAAGAAAGCGAATGCCAGACTGAAGTTCCTCTACAGACAAGCACAGTGTCTACCTACTGAGGCTCGCAGGACCCTATGTCTAGCCCTTATAATAATAATAATAATAATACTAATAATAATACTTTATTGAGACATGGTACAATGATACATGGTAGACATAGTTATACATAGTTATTACATAGTTATTACATAGTTATTACATAGTTATTAATGAGATGTACATGCCAAAAGCCCCTAATATGCTGTGCATTGCAGGCATGTCATATGGACTATGCTTGCTCTTCATGGTACTCTGCCTTGACAAAAAAACTGAAAGATAAGCTGCAAATAACCCAGAACAAAATGGTAAGATTCATCCTGGACCTGGGTCCAAGAGAGCATGTAGGCCAGGATGAATTTTTTTACATTTATTAGTTTCCAATAAATATACATTTATAAGTCATAAACATGCAAAATACATGTTACAAATTGTACAACAGCAATTTTCTTTGATTAAGCAGTGAATATATAATAATATAATAATAATATCTTTATTTACTACAAGTACATGTACATTGTATACAGGCCTAGCTGACATCAGTGACATACTACTATATAGAAAGTCCCTTGTTATGCTGAGCATTTCGGGCAGATTAGGTCAGTGTCCTAGGATGCGACTCACACCAGTCGACTAACACCCAGGTACCCATTTTACTGATGGGGAACATAGACAACAGGTGTAAAGAAACACGCCCAATGTTTCTGACCTGGCTGGGAATCGAACCCAGGCCCTCGTCGTGTGAAGCGAGAGCTTTAGCCACCAGACCACCAGACTATACCCTAAAACCCCTTACCTCTATCACCAGTGAACTCTTGTCTCCCTTTCCCCTTATAAATAAATACAGAGTCCACAAAACATAAACCCAAATAATGAAATACAGTCCACTATAACATTGCCTCTAGTCCTAAGGATATGCAGTGAAGACTCATTGAAGACTGCAAATAAAATTTACAGTGATCACAAATAAATATACATTTTACAGTTCATAAACGTGCAATAATTACATGGTACAAATTGTACAACAGCAATTTCCTTTGATAAGCAATGTATATATCAGAAAACTATACCCCTAACCATTTATCTACAATCAGTGAACTCCTGTCCTCTTTCCCCTTATGCTTGATACAGAGTCCACAAATAACATAAACCCAAATAATGCCATACCAAGTCCACAATAACATTAGCTCTAGTCCTTAGGATATGCAGTGAATACTGCAAATAAAATGTACAGTGTGCACAAAATAACAAATAACAAACCTAAATAATGAATACAGAGTACCACAATAAACTTGGCTCTTGTCCTAAGAATATACTGTGAATGCTGCAATAAAATACAGTGTGCACAAATAACAAATAACAAAACCCAAATAATGATACAGAGTCCACAATAACAGTGACTCTAGTCCTAATAATATTCAGTGAAGACTGCAAATAAAATTTACCGTGAGCACAAAATAATATTCTACCACACAAGGTTTCCAGACTCCTTAACTCCACGGAGACTACTACCCTTGTTTCAGTACCATCTCTGTACAAAGTATAGTCCAAGACATCCATACCACTGTCACTACCACTCACACCATACCAAACCACACCATGCCCCCCAGCACCAGAGGATCCGGCCAAACCCCTTACTCCCCCCTCCCCCCTACAAATACCCCAACCTCACATTCACTCCACCACACACACATCCACTTCCAACACACTATTAATCTAGACAGTCACCCGGTCCCCCAACTGTGATGTCATCCGTCCCTCATCCCCTAAGGGATTAACCCCCCCCTATCTACCTATGCCACTCCATCACACCACACCTATCCAATGCTCCACAGCACCTCTGTCAAGCCCTTTCAAGACCTTATCTTTCTCCCAATAAACCCTGTACACTCAAGTTCCTGTACCCCTCTGAAAAGATCGAATCCCACTCCCTCCCATATATCAAACGATTCCTGCACATAGTGCGATATATACGGGCCGCCACAGCCCCCATCCTTTCCCCAACACTCACGTCCCTTAATTTCCACGACATGCATATGAAGTCCACCATATAGTACAGTAATCCCTTTTTATCCCTATGTCTAACCCCACCCATATCCAAGTAAATAGCCCATAACAAAGGGATACCCCCACCCAAACCCCTTAACACCCCTCCCATCCACCTATGAACCCCATCCAAAGTTTCACAAAAATATACTGCATGCAGAGCCGACTCCGGCAAGCCACACTTCTGACACTTCCCATCTTTTGCCAATCCCATACGGAATAAATTCTCCCATGATGCCACTGCTCCATGTAAAAAACGAAACATCAGCTCCCGGTCCCTCGCCGGCAACCGCAGATCCCGGAACCCTTTCCATATCCCCTTCCAGTCATATACCAGATAAAGCGCCTTCCCTTCCACCGTCTCCTCTCCAGCACCAAACCTCATTATAACCGCAATGCTCAACCTTTGTGGCTCACGTATAACCAACAAGCACTGTAGCCAATCTCTGCATTGCCCCAGTTCCCTCGCACCCCACCACTCACTTACTTCCCGCAGCACCCCCTCCACCCCAGCCTCACCTCTCCCCCCAACCCTCCCCTCCTTACCACACAACGTTTCACATACATACACAACAATCTCCTTTCCAGCCATATTAAACCCAAACCTCCTGCAATTACCCTTTTCCTAACTATCTCCTTCCTGAGCCAATGTCTACCATGTGCCCAAATAAACTTAAAGACCCTACTCTCTAATTCTTTAACATCCCAACTGAATGAAGGAAAAATGTTGGCAATATACCATATCTTACTATATATCATGTTATTAACCGCAGTGACCCTCTGCCGCAACGTTAGCTCTCCTGCTCGCCAACTATTCACCGCTCTGTTGCACTTTTAACCACATTCCTCGAATTCACCTCTCTCGCCTCATCCCTGTCCCTCATGTAAACAATACCACATATTTTCACCCTGTCCACATTTTTCCACCCATACATGCTACCCAACCCACCCCCACCCAAGTGCCTACCTCCAACAAAATGGATTTAGCTCCATTAACCCTCATGCCAGTAGCACTGCAGAAAGACTTTATGTGAATTCCTATGTTAACCAGTCCCACCTCGTGACACACTAACACCATGGTGTCATCTACATATCCCACCACATTTCTAATCCCCTTATCCCGCCCCCCAACCCCTTCCCATCCCCCACTAATCTGTAAAACGGATTCTGTAAGCAAGCGAAAAGAATCTGCGACAGGGGACACCCCTGTGGCAGACCCCTTTCCATCCTAACCACCCCTCCCAACCTACCATTTATTTGCACCCTCACACTTGCCCCTGCATATAATGCCCTAACCCAATCCAGCACTTCCAATCCAAACCCCTGCCTTTCCATTATTCCAAACATACTCTCACGCTCCACACTATCATATGCTCCCTTCCAATCCAGTGCAAGTATTCCTCCCTCTACCTCTCTATCTATGAAATCTTTAATACGTTCATGTCCTTCCCCACACCCCTTTCCAGTATCCCCTGTCCTTCCTCAATCACCCCCCCCAACACTCTTTTTAATCTATTACCTAAAATTTTAGCATATATTTTATAATCCGTATTCATAAGGACTAAAGGTCTATAATTCTCTAAAGTTTCCCTTCCTTCCCCTTCCTCACTAATACCATTACTCCCATACCCGTCCCTCCCCATTACACCTGTCCTTTTCATACCATTCATCACACCTACCATACAATTCTTTATAATGTCCCAATTCTCCTTATAAAATTCATTTGCCAAACCATCCATACCTGGAGCCTTGCCCTTACTTAACCCTTCCACTGTCTCCCACACCTCCCTCTCACTGATCATGTCCTCCAATCCCTCCCGATCTTCCCTACTCAACCTCTCCCTAATCTTTCCCAATAAAATGCTCCTTTCCTCCATACCCACCCCCCCACTACTCATGTGCCTTTCAAACCACTTATCCGCATACACATTCATTCCTTCCGTGGAATTTATTCTCATACCCTTCACATAATTCCCCATGTTTTCATCCACTTCCAGATACTCCAATGACATTCCATCCCTTCTCTGTTTACACTTCCCCAAAACATATTGGAAGGGCCTATCCCCCCACAACACATCATCCATTCCGGCTTTCATTCTACATGCCCCAAACCTCTCATTCTGCAAAGTCATCAACCTATCTTTCAACGCCTTAATTTCCTCTGTCATTTTATGTCCTCCCCGCATATAACAGTCTTTCAAGAGGCCCTCAATATAATTTTGTAAACCATATCTCCATCCTGCTTCTTCCCTTCCCAACCTCTGATAGTAATCCCGGATGCCAGGCTTCCCCGTACTTACCCACCAATCCACCAAAGCCCCCCCCTCCCTACTCCCCATCCAAAACCCACCCCACCAATCCCTAAATTCCTCCCTTTTACCATCACCCTTTAGTAACTGAACATTTAATTTCCAAAAACCCCTATACCATTTTGCAACCCCTTCCCACCCCACCTCCACCAACACTCCCCGATGATCCGTGAAACCCACATCCAAATATTGCACCCCCCCTACTACCACGCTACCTGTTACATAAATCCTGTCTAGTCGAGCCGCATACCCTCTTCTAACAAACGTAGGTTCACCCGCACCTCCCACCCCAATCACGTCTTTCAAACCTACCCTCCTAAGTACGTCCCTTAAGGCTGCAAGAACACAACCTCCACCCCGCGGTTCCACATCCCTCTCTCTAATTACACAATTAAAATCCCCTCCAACAATCGTTACACTAGGCAAATCCCGACATGCATAAATCATGTAATCCCAAACAAAGTCCACCTTCACCTTCCTTGCTGCCTCCGCCGGCATGTGCACCACTAAAAAACATACCCTAACTCCACTCCACTCCCCATCTACTCTAACCAGCCTACCCCCCCATTCAAAAGTAACTCCCCACCACTCCTATAATTGTGTTCCTGTATAAAAGCAACTGTCACACCATACCTTCGCAATGTACACTCCACCCAAGCCCTCTTGATTTCATCCCTTAACCCATTTACATTAGGTGTTAAACACTTGAAATCTATGTCAAGGGTTTGCCCCTAGGCCTCTGTGGAAGTTGTACCCCTGACTTCCCTTTACTCAGTTTACCCGTTTGCTTCCCTCCCTTAAAAGAACCCCGCTCTTGCACCAAACCTAGATCTTTTTTAGCAACTTCCACCAAAGGCTTTTTACAGATCCTCTGCGCCGGTGTCAGCACATCCTCACTGCCTGATGAATTGCCAGACCTTTTACGTGTCCTCTGTATTTCTTCCACACTACTTGCATTCTCGGTCTGATGGACCTCCACCTGCACATCCTCCATAATTAAGTGTTGGTCCTCTGGACTGGCACTCTCCACACTTTCCACCACATTCACTGCATCTATCAAACCATCATTAGTGTTTACACTTAGCACCGGCAAAGGTTCGTCCAATATTTCCTTTAATATTTTTTCCAATGGTGCATCCTCTGCCGGACTCTCATGGTGATCACAGTCAACCACTGGCATAACAGATTCCTGCGTTAGGGTCTGACAAACCACCTCAGATCCCTCCACACTCTCACTCCAGAGTTTCGTCTGCTTCTCCCGTTGCGTCTCCTCCTTCCGTTCCTCTCTCTGCACTTGCACTTTCACTACTCGTTGCTCTGGAACCTGTCTGGGTCCCGTCCTCCTCATGCAGTCAGCCGCCACATGATCGTAGGCTCCACACAGGCGACACGTCCTGCGCTGTCCCATGTAGGTCACGTACACTTGGGTCCTGAAGTCTGGTAGAACAACGTAGGACGGCATGGGGTGCTTCAAAGTCATTTTCAATGAGAACGACCCCTCAAAGAGGCCCATCAAAGGTCCCTTGCTCCACTTTCCAGGTGTTGCTGCGTGTATCGTGTATCGTACCGTACGTACTGAAGACTGTACTGATGTCCGTCGGGTCCGCTTCGAATGGGACGTTCTTCAAACGTACCCAAGTGT
Source organism: Cherax destructor (assembly GCA_009830355.1). NCBI lineage: Eukaryota > Metazoa > Arthropoda > Malacostraca > Decapoda > Parastacidae > Cherax > Cherax destructor. The sequence continues at coordinate 8,629 of WNWK01037071.1, forward strand.
ACGTACGTGAAACGTCCTTCAATCGTACCTGAAGTCCAGTGTGCACCGTGTATACATTATCCTGGTGTCGATCTACGAGTCGGTCATAAACTTCTGCCGTCAGTAGCTTCACAAAGACCCTATTCATCCCATTCAGGGCAACGCCATACAAATCTCCTGTGTCAAGTCCATACACATCTCATAATATCGTTGGTAACACAGTCCCGGCCGTTGCAGGGTGTAGAACGCCCGTCACAAGGTCAACACAGACAGTATTCAAACGTCTCCTCCCTGCTGTCGCCATGTTGTTTTGGAAAACCAAAGTGCTGTAAAGCGTCGCCAGGGGTCAGGTCAGAGCACCGCACACCCTCGCACCACCAGAGCTGGGCTGCGACTGATAGGATGAATTACAACAATTGGATATGCTGAATATTGAAGACAGAGTAAAACAACTTAAATTAAATCAAGTTTATAAAATTGCTCACAAACAGTGTCCAGAATATCTTGCTGCCAATTTTGTCAAGGCTGGGAACCAAAGCAGTCATAGTACAAGGGGGAGAGAGCACAACTTTGTAGTACCCACAGTCAGTGGCCAGGCTTCAAACACCTTTTATTGTACAACAATAAAGGAATGGAACAGACTGCCTGCACATGTCAAAGCCAGTCATAGCATGAGCCAGTTCAAGAAGAGAACCAAAAGGCACCTAATGAATGTAGCGACAGAAAGGGAGGAGAATGATTTTATATTTTTTTAGCTAACACACATGTATGTGTAAATAACTCTTTACCTTATTCCTAGTGTATACATATATCCTTTATAATATAATAACATATATATCCAACAATGTAAAATATTAAAGTATAAAAAGGACCCCAATGGAAATAAGTCACTCTGTCTGACTTTTTTGGGTTATCCTAGGTTCTCTACACATATGCTGCTATGAATGATAATGTATGTAAATGTATTTGTGTATACGTGAATAAACTTACTTATTCTAGCCCTGGTGGTCTGGTGGCTAAAGCTCTCGCTTCACACGGCGAGGGCCTGGGTTCGATTCTCAGCCAGGGCAGAAACATTGGGCGTGTTTCTTTACACCTGTTGTCTATGTTCCCCATCAGTAAAATGGGTACCTGGGTGTTAGTCGACTGGTGTGAGTCGCATCCTAGGACACTGACCTAATCTGCCCGAAATGCTCAGCATAACAAGGGACTTTCTATATAGTAGTATGTCACTGATGTCAGCTAGGCCTGTATACCTTGTACATGTACTTGTAGTAAATAAAGATATTATTATTATTATAGCTAGTAGCCTGGCTCTAGCTGGCTGGCAGCCTGGCTAGCCGGCTGGTTGGCTGGCAGCCTGGCTAGCCGGCTGGTTGGCTGGCAGCCTGGCTAGCCGGCTGGTTGGCTGGCAGCCTGGCTAGCCGGCTGGTTGGCTGGCAGCCTGGCTAGCCGGCTGGTTGGCTGGCAGCCTGGCTAGCCGGCTGGTTGGCTGGCAGCCTGGCTAGCCGGCTGGTTGGCTGGCAGCCTGGCTAGCCGGCTGGTTGGCTGGCAGCCTGGCTAGCCGGCTGGTTGGCTGGCAGCCTGGCTAGCCGGCTGGTTGGCTGGCAGCCTGGCTAGCCGGCTGGTTGGCTGGCAGCCTGGCTAGCCGGCTGGTTGGCTGGCAGCCTGGCTAGCCGGCTGGTTGGCTGGCAGCCTGGCTAGCCGGCTGGTTGGCTGGCAGCCTGGCTAGCCGGCTGGTTGGCTGGCAGCCTGGCTAGCCGGCTGGTTGGCTGGCAGCCTGGCTAGCCGGCTGGTTGGCTGGCAGCCTGGCTAGCCGGCTGGTTGGCTGGCAGCCTGGCTAGCCGGCTGGTTGGCTGGCAGCCTGGCTAGCCGGCTGGTTGGCTGGCAGCCTGGCTAGCCGGCTGGTTGGCTGGCAGCCTGGCTACCGGCTGGTTGGCTGGCAGCCTGGCTAGCCGGCTGGTTGGCTGGCAGCCTGGCTAGCCGGCTGGTTGGCTGGCAGCCTGGCTAGCCGGCTGGTTGGCTGGCAGCCTGGCTAGCCGCTGGTTGGCTGGCAGCCTGGCTAGCCGGCTGGCAGCCTGGCTAGCCGGCTGGCAGCCTGGCTAGCCGGCTGGTTGGCTGGCAGCCTGGCTAGCCGGCTGGTTGGCTGGCAGCCTGGCTAGCCGGCTGGTTGACTGGCAGCCTGGCTAGCCGGCTGGTTGACTGTCAGCCTGGCTAGCCGGCTGGTTGACTGGCAGCCTGGCTAGCCGGCTGGTTGGCTGGCAGCCTGGCTAGCCGGCTGGTTGGCTGGCAGCCTGGCTAGCCGGCTGGTTGGCTGGCAGCCTGGCTAGCCGGCTGGTTGGCTGGCAGCCTGGCTAGCCGGCTGGTTGGCTGGCAGCCTGGCTAGCCGGCTGGCAGCCTGGCTAGCCGGCTGGTTGGCTGGCAGCCTGGCTAGCCGGCTGGTTGGCTGGCAGCCTGGCTAGCCGGCTGGTTGACTGGCAGCCTGGCTAGCCGGCTGGTTGACTGTCAGCCTGGCTAGCCGGCTGGTTGACTGGCAGCCTGGCTAGCCGGCTGGTTGACTGGCAGCCTGGCTAGCCGGCTGGTTGACTGGCAGCCTGGCTAGCCGGCTGGTTGACTGGCAGCCTGGCTAGCCGGTTGGTTGACTGGCAGCCTGGCTAGCCGGCTGTGTTGACTGGCAGCCTGGCTAGCCGGCTGGTTGACTGGCAGCCTGGCTAGCCGGCTGGTTGACTGGCAGCCTGGCTAGCCGGCTGGTTGACTGGCAGCCTGGCTAGCCGGCTGGTTGACTGGCAGCCTGGCTAGCCGGCTGGTTGACTGGCAGCCTGGCTAGCCGGCTGGTTGACTGGCAGCCTGGCTAGCCGGCTGGTTGACTGGCAGCCTGGCTAGCCGGCTGGTTGACTGGCAGCCTGGCTAGCCGGCTGGTTGACTGGCAGCCTGGCTAGCCGGCTGGTTGACTGGCAGCCTGGCTAGCCGGCTGGTTGACTGGCAGCCTGGCTAGCCGGCTGGTTGACTGGCAGCCTGGCTAGCCGGCTGGTTGACTGGCAGCCTGGCTAGCCGGCTGGTTGACTGGCTAGCCGGCTGGTTGACTGGCAGCCTGGCTAGCCGGCTGGTTGACTGGCAGCCTGGCTAGCCGGCTGGTTGACTGGCAGCCTGGCTAGCCGGCTGGTTGACTGGCAGCCTGGCTAGCCGTCTGGTTGACTGGCAGCCTGGCTAGCCGTCTGGTTGACTGGCAGCCTGGCTAGCCGGCTGGTTGACTGGCAGCCTGGCTAGCCGGCTGGTTGACTGGCAGCCTGGCTCTAGCTAGTAGCCTGGCTCTAGCTAGTAGCCTGGCTCTAGCTAGTAGCCTGGCTCTAGCTAGTAGCCTGGCTCTAGCTAGTAGCCTGGCTCTAGCTAGTAGCCTGGCTCTAGCTAGTAGCCTGGCTCTAGCTAGTAGCCTGGCTCTAGCTGGCTGGCAGCCTGGCTAGCTGGCTGGTAGCCTGGCTCTGGCTGGCTGGCTGGTAGCCTGGCTCTGGCTGGCTGGCTGGTAGCCTGGCTCTGGCTGGCTAGCTGGCTGGTAGCCTGGCTCTGGCTGGCTGGCTGGTAGCCTGGCTCTGGCTGGCTAGCTGGCTGGTAGCCTGGCTCTGGCTGGCTGGCTGGTAGCCTGGATCTGGCTAGCTGGCTGGTAGCCTGGCTCTGGCTGGCTAGCTGGCTGGTAGCCTGGCTCTGGCTGGCTAGCTGGCTGGTAGCCTGGCTCTGGCTGGCTAGCTGGCTGGTAGCCTGGCTCTGGCTGGCTAGCTGGCTGGTAGCCTGGCTCTGGCTGGCTAGCTGGCTGGTAGCCTGGCTCTGGCTGGCTGGCCGTGTCCGGACAGGTTGAACGTCAGCGCGCGGCTCTTGGAAAACAACAAACAGACGATATTACAATATAAATTCTCCAGCCTTTGGTTAAGTTTGGATAAGTTAGCAGCTCATTTTATATTATCCAGCCAATGTAATATAGCAGTGAAGACGCAGAAATAAGAAGATATTACAGCCGATTCAGGCAAGAAATAGTGAGATCATTCCCATGACACAAGGGCATAAGTTGAGCAGTAGCAGTGTCAGTGACAACAAGAGAAGATTTGCTCTCGATTTTTTAACGTTTTCCATTCTCAGTTTGTATTTTAGCTCTCCAGTTTTTGAGGAACACATGCCAAGAGGACTGTAGTGAATACTGTGTATGTACTGATAAGTTTTAGAGCGGTGTGAAGGAGATAGCAGGTATTGAAGAGGAGAAGACGCCGAGGACTAATGACCGGGAGGGAAGGTTCTGGCTAGAGACTCGTCAGTGTAACTCCTATGTGGCTCCTCTGAGCACTTCCTTCACCATGTAGACCTAACCTACCCCCCGTAAGATGGTCAAGAGGAAGCGGACTCTCAGTAGTAAAGAGAATAGTGACAGCAATAACCAACTTAGGTAAGAATATATAAAAAATATTAAGAGAAGTGTCCCCGCCATCTTTGTTTAGCTCAGCAGGTCTGTGTTTCAAACTTGTCTCTGTATAGGCCATATTTTGTGCCTGTCACGGCCTAACTACACTTCTGTAGGGGGGATGACCATACATGGAGGCTGTGCCATGCAATAAACGAAATGTTAAGGTGAAAATGAGGCAAGTTTGAGTGATAGATGATGCTTCCCCTAGATGGTGAGATTCAACATGGCTGCTCCAGGGGCGGGACAACCATTCATACTATTTATTCCTAATTGCTTTACAAATTAGAATTAATTACGAGAAAGATGCAGTCAGCTTAATAGATGTGTTATATATCCTTTCAGTTCCATTTACTAATTATGAAGCAAGGGAGGAATGGACTGAGAGTACCAGAGGTTGGAGTAGTCCTCTTCATAGCTGTACAAACTACCACATCTGCGATGTTTGTAAAACATTCATTAATAAAATTTATAACTTAGAATACTCAGCTTGTGTGTGTCAGCAGATAGGTAAATGGTGAGACTTTATTTGTGCCAATATGTTGCAACATTTACAAATAAGTCTTCAGAGTACCTTGAGTGAGTGTTCATAGCTGCCTTTAGCCCTCCACAAAATATGCATTAACATAGCAGTTGTTACACATTCTTAGAAGTTTGGTTAGCTGTCATTGATTGTGTTTGGTGTTGGGTCTAATATTGCTTGCCTTATCATTAGATACTGTATTAGAATTTGATATTTGTAAGGTACATTACCAAATGATAGTTTAGGTATTACAGCAAGTATAAATTTGGGTTAGATTATCCCTGTGGTTACCTTATGTTTTTCCTGTAATACAGAATTGATGTGAATAGATTGGAAAGCGTATAGAGAAGAATGTCAGGTTAGGCCTGTTAGTATACTCAGTGTAATATCCAAAATTCTAGAGAGGGCGGTGTACTGTCAAGTAGTGAAGTATCTTAATGACAACATTCTTCATAGTTACCAATCAGGCTTTAGGAGCTCTTACTCAACCGACACCTCCCTAATTAATTTGATGGATTACATGAGAACTGAAATATCGATAGGGAACCTCATAGGAATGGTAACTTTAGACTTGCAAAAGGCCTTCGATACTGTCAACTACAATATATTATGTAAGAAACTTCAAGCTATTGGCATAGGTTCCATAGACTGGTTTAAGTCCTATCTTAGCAATAGGAAACAAATTGTCAAAATCAACAAAACAGAATCAGAACCACTGCCGATAGCATGTGGAGTTCCCCAAGGTAGTATTCTGGGTCCCTTATTATTCCTGTGTTATGTAAATGACATGCCTATCAGTGTCAAGTGCAAACTGTATGTGGATGACAGCGCTCGTGTCATAAAGACCCACAAGATATAGCTAATGTATTAAAACTGCATCCTGGCCGATGCACATGATTTTATGGACCCCCAATGGAAATAAGTCACTCTGTTTGACTTTTTTTGCAAATGGTTAGTAGACAACAAACTATTAGTTACACCTCGGGAAAACAGAAGCCATACTCTTTGGCATGAAATATAAACTGAGAAGGGTAAATAATTTTAATGTCCGGTGTAATGGGGAATCCATCACTTCAGTTTCCTCAGTAAAATATCTGGGAATCCCCTTTGACTCATGCATGTCAGGATAATTGATAGGGAACAGTGCAGTAAAGAAAGCGAATGCCAGACTGAAGTTCCTCTACAGACAAGCACAGTGTCTATCTACTGAGGCTCGCAGGACCCTATGTCTAGCCCTTATACAATGTCATATGGACTACGCTTGCTCTTCATGGTACTCTGCCTTGACAAAAAAACTGAAAGATAAGCTGCAAATCACCCAGAACAAAATGGTAAGATTCATCCTGGACCTGGGTCCAAGAGAGCATGTAGGCCAGGATGAATTACAACAATTGGATATGCTGAATATTGAAGACAGAGTAAAACAACTTAAGTTGAATAAAGTTTATAAAATTTCTCATAAACAGTGTCCAGAATATCTTGCTGCCAATTTTGTCAAGGCTGGGAACCAAAGCAGTCATAGTACTAGGGGGAGAGAGCACAACTTTGTAGTACCCACAGTCAGTGGCCAGGCTTCAAACACCTTTTATTGTACAGCAATAAAGGAATGGAACAGACTGCCTGCACATGTCAAAGCCAGTCATAGCATGAGCCAGTTCAAGAAGAGAGCCAAAAGGTACCTAATGAATGTAGCGACAGAAAGGGAGGAGAATGATTTTTTATTTTTTTAGCTAACATACATACTGTACTATAATGTTTTCCAGAACCACTGTCTTAGCCAGCATTTTCAAAACTACCGTTAAAAACACCTTCTCTCTAACATATCCCAGGATCAACTAAATACATATGTGAAAACTACATTTCCATATCCTCGGTGTCACGAACATATGTACGTAAAACAATATACAGTGGACCCCCGAGTTTCGTAAAAACTTCACTCCTGAAGTCTGCTCAAGTGCCATTACCGAACGAATTTACTCCCTTAAGGAAAAATTTCACGTAGGTTAGTCTATTTCAGACCCCCAAAAATACACTTCCACAAGAACTTACATAATTGCATGATTTCCGGGGTATTCGTTAACCGAGGGTCCACTGTAAATTCATTCTCAATATTTGTAATCTTCCCAGACATTAAATCATTGTCTTTATGTTAATATGCTAGAATCCTCATCACCTGTAATCATAATCAAACCTCTTGATTCCTTAAGCAATTAAACTTGATAAAAGCCATAGAACATGAACTAATAGGATAATCAATTCTCTTGTATTCACTGTAACTCCTAAATTTATACTTGAACTCACCTAAGAGATTGTATATAAAAAATTACTCAAATTGTCATTGCCTTATTAATCTTAAGTTAGTCTTAAGTTTGCCTGAAATACTTTGCATATTAAGGGGCTTTTTGCATGCACACCTAAATGTCATTCGCCTTTGTACAAACATTGTATCATGCTGAAATAAACCATTATTATTATAACAGTTATTATTATTATAGTAATACTGAGTTAAATAGCCCTAAGAAAGAAAGAATGCTGTCAATTTTTTTGTCCCTATAGATCAGAGGTGGCCAAACTTTCACATTCCATGTGCCTATTTTTTCACACCTAGTTCAGATGCAACCTACAACATTTGTACCCCTCTTCAGTTCTTAAAAAATATGTAAATATGGACATAGCATTTTTACATAAAATGATTTAATATAAAGACAAGATAAACATTACTTACTTAAATGAGACCTTTGAGTCTGCTTTCATTTTGCCAAGCTTGTAATGTTTTGAGTTAAAATAGTTACTGAGAGCAGCAATGGATTCTTCAAATTTGAATCAGTCAGTCTTGACCTCAGTTTGTTTTTAATCAATTTCATGGATGAAAATGCTTGTTCGCATCTGTACGTTGTTCTAAAATGACAGATATGTCTCTGGGCAAATTTTTTTAGTTCTGGAAAATGTTCACAGGGTAATAATTGCCAAAAATTGTCAGAAGCATTTGGGACTGAGGGAAGCTCATCATATTTCATTTTCAACAATGAATTTGTTTTCAAATTAATGCGGTTAATGTGTACGTTACTAGGCATCTTCAGGATTTTTTGTTCACTAAGTGAAAATAGGTTTATAAATTCGAGTATGCAGGCTTCCTCTTTAGCAAAATCACTAAAACTTTCAAATGACTTGCAATAATCCTATTTTTTCATTATGTTCCATAAAATTGCCATTATCTTCAGCACATTCAAGAAATAAATTTTGTATTTGTAAGTTATGCCAAAGTATTAGATCCTCATTTTCTAACTGAAAGGTAAACAGTTTTAACTTCATTTTGAATGCATTGATATTTACTAAGCTAGGAAACAATTTGTTCTTGCCCTGCAGTTTCAAATTTAGATCGTTGAGATGGTTGGTAACAGATGGCAATGTGGGTGTTCACAGCAATTTGTTCCTCGTCTTTCTCGCTGAATATTTTTTAATTAAAAACAGATTAATGCCAAACATGACATTCACTAAAAGATGTTTACAAAATAATAAAATCACTAAAAACGATTGCTAAGTTTTAGATTTATTCTTAGTAAAACTCATTTCTAGGTATAAGTCACTTGATGTAAAGAGAGTAGTAAGGGAGAAAAAGTTAGCATATGAGAGGTTTTTACAAAGTAGAAGTGATGCAAGGAGGGAAGAGTATATGGAGAGAAAAAGACAGGTTAAGAGAGTGGTGAAGCAATGTAAAAAGAGAGCAAATGAGAGAGTGGGTGAGATGTTATCAACAAATTTTGTTGAAAATAAGAAAAAGTTTTGGAGTGAGATTAATAAGTCGAGGAAGCCTAGGGAACAAATGGATTTGACAGTTAAAAATAATAGAGGAGAGTTATTAAATGGAGAGTTAGAGGTATCGGGAAGATGGAGGGAATATTTTGAGGAGTTGTTAAATGTTGATGAAGACAGGGAAGCTGTGATTTCGTGTATAGGGCAAGGAGGAATAACATCTTGTAGGAGTGTGGAAGAGCCAGTTGTGAGTGTGGGGGAAGTTCGTGAGGCAGTGTGTAGAATGAAAGGGGGTAAGGCAGCTGGGATTAATGGGATAAAGATAGAAATGTTAAAACCAGGTGGGGATATAGTTTTGGAATGGTTGGTGCTATTATTTAATAAATGTATGGAAGAGGGTAAGGTCTACCTGGAGTCTACCTGGAGAGAATTCCAGGGGTCAACGCCCCCGCAGCCCGGTCTGTGACCAGGCCTCCTGTTGGACCAGAGCCTGATCAACCAGGCTGTTACTGCTGGCCGCACGCAGTCCAACGTACGAACCACAGCCCGGCTGATCAGGTACCGACTTGAGGTGCCTGTCCAGTGCCTGCTTGAAGACAGCCAGGGGTTTGTTGGTAATCCCCCTGATGTATGCTGGGAGGCAGTTGAACAATCTTGGGCCCCTGACACTTATTGTGTTGTCCCTCAACGTGCTAGTGGCACCCCTGCTCTTCATTGGGGGATGTTACATCGCCTGCCGAGTCTTTTGCTTTCGTAGGGAGTGATTTTTGTGTGCAAGTTTGGTACTAAGCCCCCGAGAATTTTCCATGTGTATATAATAATGTATCTCTCCCCCTGCATTCTAGAGAGTACAGGTTTAGGAACTTCAAGCGTTCCCAGTAGTTGAGGTGGTTTATCCACTTATGGTGCGTGAAGGTTCTCTGCACATTTTCAAGGTCAAAATTTTCACCCCCTTAAAAGGGTGCAGTTAGTGTGAAACAATATTCCACCCTAGATAAACAACGTCTGTAAAGGTGTCAACATGGGCTTGGCATCCCTGGTTTGAAGGTTCTCATTATCCATCCTGTCATTTTCGACAGATGCAATTGCTACTTTTTATGGTCCTTGAAGGTAAAATCCTCGGACACTCCCGGTCTTTGACATTAGTTTTTCGCTCTATTTTGGGTTTGGAATTTGTTTTTTCCCAAAATTTTTTTTCTTCACGTTTTTCCCTATCTGATAAATTAAATTTCTCATCATTGAAATTTATATTGTTTTCTGCGGGCCCCTTTGTTTTGGAGTCTGCGGTCTTCAACTTAAGGGGGCATTTTCAGATTGGGTGTCCCAAGGAAGACACAGCACTGTGGCTTTTATCCCTGTCAATGTCTGATATGAGGATGAGGAATAGGATGGGAGCAA
>WNWK01037072.1:0-18724 GCA_009830355.1 Cherax destructor
TATTTAAAAATATTATGTTTAGAATCATAAATTTCTCTTTCATAAATTTAATCATAGAAATTTTTTAAAGTTGAAAATCTTAGATTTACTAAAAATGAGTTTTCAAAAAGCATCAAACGCTCTAAAATCAAATTGCATTAAATTTTAACATTTTCTATTAATTTTCGTAATTCAAAATAATATAAATATTCTAAATATTGATTTTAATTTATGATTTAAATTAAATATTAAATATTAGCTTTTTTGATTAGATTAGGTTGTTTAAAAATTTTTTTTAAAAATATAATTCTTAATCTAAAATTTCTATTATTTTTAATTAATATTTAATGTAAAAAAGTTTGCCAAAAGATCAAACGCTTAAACCGATCAAAAAATCGATTTCTTTTTGAATTTTAATTTTCAGTATTTAAAATATATATTTTTAAATATTTAAATTTTTAATGATTTTTAATTTTAATTTAAAAAATTAAAATATTATATTATTAAAGATTTAAGATTTTCTGAAACATTTAGTTATAAACTATATTCTAAAAAATATAAATTTTCTAAATTTCATAAATTTATTATATTTAAGTTGAAATCTATTTAATTCATTTAAAGTGAAAATAGTATTTTACTATAGTTAAGCCTCAAACCTCAACGTCGAAATATATAAAGATTGCTTTCTAGTTTATATTTCATGTATTTAATAATTAAATTTAAAATATGATTTATAGATTATGATTTTAAAATATGAAATAATATAAATATTCAAACATAAAGTTATTTTTTGCATTTGATTCAGATTTCACATTCTAAATATTTGATAAAATACCTATGGAATCAAGAAAATCATAAAATTGCTTATTCCATAATCATTGAAATTTATTTAATTGAAAATTAGTATTTTAGTAATGAGTTTGAAGCTCAAACCGTAAGTCGAAATATCATAAATCGATTTTGCTTCTGAGTTTATTTTCATGTATTTTAATATGAAATTCTAAAAATTATTTTATAGTTTTATGATTTTAAATATGTAAATATTATAAATTTAAATGTTAAACTTTTTTATTGCATTTGACGATTCATTATTTTTGAAAATTTTGATAAAAATACCTATGGTAAGTCCTAAGAAAATATAATTCCTTTCATAATCAATTGCATAGAAATTTATTTAAAAGTTGAAAATCTAGTATTTTAGCTAAAAATGAGTTTCAGAAAAGCATCAAACCGCTCAAAACGTCGAAATATGCATAAATCGATTTTAGCACATTTTCTGAGTTTTAATTTTCATGTATTTTCGAAAATAATATGAAATATTCTAAATAATATTGATTTTTATAGATTTTTAATGGGATTTTAAATATGTAAATAATTAAAATATTCAAAATGCTATAAAACTTATTTTATTTTTTTAGATAAAATATACCTATGAGTCTGCTTCCTAAAAGAAAATCATTAAATTTTGCTTACTTTTCCCATAAATTTCAATTGCAGTAGAAATTCTATTTAAAAGTGTGAAAATCTAAGTATTTTAGCTGAAAAATGGGTTTTGCCAGAAAAGCACTCAAACCGCTCTAAAACGTCGAAATATGCAATAAAATACGATTTTAGCACATTTTTCTGAGCTTTTTAATATTTCATGTATATTTCGAAAATAATATGAAATATTCTAAATTAATATTGATTTTTATAGATTTTTAATGGGATTTTTTAAAAATATGTAAATAATTAATAAATATTCAAAAATGCTATAAAACTTGATTTTATTGCATTTTTTGACGATTTAAGGCATTTTCAAAGATTTTGTGAAAAACTATTTTTTTAGATAAAATATACATATGAGTAAGCTTCCTAATAGAAAATCATAAAATTTTGCTTACTTTTCCCATAAATTTCAATTGCAGTAGAAATTCTATTTAAAAGTGTGAAAATTGTAAGTATTTTAGCTTAAAATGAGTTTTGCCAGAAAAGCACTCAAACCGCTCTAAAACGTCGAAATATGCAATAAAATGATTTTAGCACATTTTTCTGAGCTTTTAATGTTTCATGTATTTTTCGAAAATAATATGAAATATTCTAAAAATATTGATTTTATAGATTTTAATAGGATTTTTAAAAATATGTAAATAATTAATAAATATTAAAAATGCTATAAAACGTATTTTATTGCATTTTTGACGATTCAAGCATTTTCAGGATTTTCTGAAAACTATTTTTTAGATAAAATATACCTATAGTAAGCTTCCTAAAAGAAAATCATAAAATTTTGCTTACTTTTCCCATAAATTTCAATTGCAGTAGAAATTCTATTTAAAAGTGTGAAAATTAAGTATTTTAGCTGAAAAATGAGTTTTGCAGAAAAGCACTCAAACCGCTCTAAAACGTCGAAATATGCATAAAATCGATTTTAGCACTTACTTTTATATTTTGATTTAAAATAATATGAAATATTCTAAAAATATTGATTTTTATAGATTTTTAATGGGATTTTTTAAAAATATGTAAATAATTAATAAATATTCAAAAATGCTATAAAACTTGATTTTATTGCATTTTTTGACGATTAAGGCATTTTCAGGATTTTTGAAAACATTTTTTAGATAAAATATACCTATGAGTAAGCTTCTAAAGAAAATCATAAAAATTTGCTTACTTAGTAGAAATTCTATTTAAAAGTGTGAAAATGTAAGTATTTTGCCTAAAAAATAGTTTTGTCGAAAACATCAAACCGTTCAAAACGTCGAAATATGCTATAAATGCGATTTTAGCACATTTTCTGAGCTTTTAATGTTTCATGTATTTTCGAAAATAAATGAAATATTCTAAAAATATTGATTTTTATAGATTTTTAATGGGATTTTTTAAAAATATGTAAATAATTATTAAATATTCAAAAATGCTATAAAACGATATTTTATTGCATTTTTTGACGATTCAAGGCATTTTCACAGGTTTTCTGAAAAAACTATTTTTTTAGATAAAATATAATTATAGTAAAGCTTCTAAAAGAAAATCATAAAATTTTGCTTACTTTTCCCATAATTTCAATTGCAGTAAATTCTTTTAAAGTGGAAAATCTAGTATTTTAGCAAAAATGAGTTTAAAAAGCATTTTAAAAGTAAATATATTAAATAGATTTTATGTTATATGTATATTTCGAAAATAATATGAAATATTCTAAATAATATTGATTTTTATAGATTTTTAGGGATTTTAAAATATTAAATAATAATAATATTAAAAATGCTATAAAACTGATTTTTTCATTTTGAATTTAGAGCATTTTCAAGGTTTTGTGAAACTATTTTAGATAAAAATCATAAAGCTTAGAACATTTTTCGATTTTATTGCATTTTTGACGATTTAAGGCATTTTCAAGGATTTTCTGAAAACTATTTTTAGATAAAATATACCTTGAGTAAGCTTCCTAAAAGAAAATCATAAAATTTGCTTACTTTTCCTATAAATTTCAATTGCGTAGAAATTCTATTTAAAAGTGTGAAAATGTAAGTATTTTAGCTAAAAATGAGTTTTGCCAGAAAAGCACTCAAACGCTCTAAAACGTCGAAATATGCAATAAAATACGATTTTAGCTATTTTCTGAGCTTTTAATGTTTCATGTATTTTTCGAAATAATATGAAATATTCTAAAATATTGATTTTTAAGATTTTAATGGGATTTTTAAAAATATGTAAATAATTATAAATATAAAAATGCTATAAAACTTGATTTTATTGCATTTTTGACGATTTAAGGCATTTTCAGGATTTTGAAAAACTATTTTTTAGATAAAATATACATATGAGTAAGCTTCCTAAAAGAAAATCATAAAATTTCTTACTTTCCATAAATTTCAATTGCGTAGAAATTCTATTTAAAAGTTGAAATGTAAGTATTTTAGCTAAAAATGAGTTTTGCAGAAAAGCATCAAACCGCTCTAAAACGTCGAAATATGCAATAAAATACGATTTAGACATTTTCTGAGTTTTAATGTTTCATGTATTTTCGAAATAATATGAAATATTCTATAAAAATATTGATTTTTATAGATTTTTAATGGATTTTTAAAATATGTAAATAATTATAAATATTCAAAATGCTATAAAACGTATTTTATTGCATTTTTGACGATTCAAGGCATTTTCACGATTTTCTGAAAACTATTTTTTAGATAAAATATACCTATGAGTAAGCTTCCTAAAGAAAATCATAAAATTTTGCTTACTTTTCCATAAATTTCAATTGTAGAAATTCTATTTAAAAGTGTGAAAATCTAGTATTTTAGCTGAAAATGAGTTTTGCAGAAAGCACTCAAACGTCTAAAACTCGAAATATGCATAAAATGCGATTTTGCACATTTTCTGAGCTTTTAATATTTCATGTATATTTCGAAAATAATATGAAATATTCTAAATTAATATTGATTTTTATAGATTTTTAATGGGATTTTTAAAATATGTAAATAATTAATAAATATTCAAAATGCTATAAAACTTGATTTTATTGCATTTTTGACGATTTAAGCATTTCAAGGATTTTTGAAAACTATTTTTTTAGATAAAATATACCTATGAGTAAGCTTCTAAAGAAAATCATAAAATTTGCTTACTTTTCCATAAATTTCAATTGCAGTAGAAATTCTATTTAAAGTGTGAAAATTAATTTTAGCTAAAATGAGTTTTGCAGAAAAGCACTCAAACCGCTCTAAAACGTCGAAATATGCAATAAAATGATTTTAGCACATTTTCTGAGCTTTTAATGTTTCATGTATTTTCAAAATAATATGAAATATTCTATAAAATATTGATTTTATAGATTTTTAATGGGATTTTTAAAAATATGTAAATAATTATAAATATTCAAAATGCTATAAAACGATTTTATTGCATTTTGACGATTAAGGCATTTTCAGGATTTTTGAAACTATTTTAGATAAAATACTATATACTTAAGAAATCATAAAATTTTTCTTCCATAAATTTCAATTGCAGTAGAAATTCTATTTAAAAGTGTGAAATGTAAGTATTTTAGCTAAAAATGAGTTTTGCAGAAAAGCATCAAACCGCTCTAAAACGTCGAAATATGCCATAAAATGCGATTTAGCACATTTTCTGACTTTTAATTTTCATGTATTTTCGAAATAATATGAAATATTCTATAAAATATTGATTTTATAGATTTTAATGGGATTTTTAAAATATGTAAATAATTATAAATATT
The DNA here is from genome assembly GCA_009830355.1 of Cherax destructor. Lineage (NCBI taxonomy): Eukaryota > Metazoa > Arthropoda > Malacostraca > Decapoda > Parastacidae > Cherax > Cherax destructor. The sequence continues at coordinate 5,204 of WNWK01037072.1, forward strand.
CAAAAATGCTATAAACTTATTTTATTGCATTTTGACGATTAAGGCATTTTCAAGATTTTCTGAAAACTATTTTTAGATAAATATACTTGATAAGCTTCTAAGAAAATCATAAAATTTCCTTTTCCATAAATTTCAATTGCAGTAGAAATTCTATTTAAAAGTGTGAAAATCTAAGTATTTTAGCTAAAAATGAGTTTTCCAGAAAAGCATCAAACCGCTCTAAAACGTCGAAATATGCATAAATCGATTTTAGCACATTTTCTGAGCTTTTAATGTTTCATGTATTTTCGAAAATAATTGAAATATTCTATAAAATATTGATTTTTATAGATTTTAATGGATTTTTAAAAATATGTAAATAATATAAATATTAAAATGCTATAAAACTTATTTTATTGCATTTTTGAATTCAAGCATTTCAGGATTTTGAAACTATTTTAGATAAATATACCTATGTAGCTTCTAGAAAACATAATTGCTTACTTTTCCATAAATTTCAATTGCAGTAGAAATTCTATTTAAAAGTGTGAAAATTAAGTATTTTAGCTAAAATGAGTTTTGCCAGAAAAGCACTCAAACGCTCTAAAAGTCGAAATATGCAATAAAATACGATTTTAGCACATTTTCTGAGCTTTTTAATGTTTCATGTATTTTCGAAAATAATATGAAATATTCTATAAAATATTGATTTTATAGATTTTAATGGGATTTTTAAAATATGTAAATAATTATAAATATTAAAATGCTATAAAACTATTTTATTGCATTTTGACGATTAAGGCATTTTCAAGGATTTTCGAAACTATTTTAGATAAATATACTATAGTAAGCTCAAAGAAAATCATAAATTTGCTTACTTTTCCATAAATTTCAATTGCAGTAGAAATTCTATTTAAAAGTGTGAAAATTAAGTATTTTAGCTAAAAATGAGTTTTGCCAGAAAAGCACTCAAACCGCTCTAAAACGTCGAAATATGCATAAAATCGATTTTAGCACATTTTCTGAGCTTTTTAATGTTTCATGTATTTTTCGAAAATAATATGAAATATTCTATAAAAATATTGATTTTTATAGATTTTTAATGGGATTTTTAAAAATATGTAAATAATTAATAAATATTCAAAAATGCTATAAAACGTTGATTTTATTGCATTTTTGACGATTTAAAGCATTTTCAAGGATTTTGAAAAACTATTTTTTTAGATAAAATATACCTATGAGTAAGCTTCTAAAGAAAATCATAAAATTTTGCTTACTTTTCCCATAAATTTCAATTGCAGTAGAAATTCTATTTAAAAGTGTGAAAATCTAAGTATTTTAGCTGAAAAATGAGTTTTGCCAGAAAAGCACTCAAACCGCTCTAAAACGTCGAAATATGGGTTTGAGTAATGCTCTTTTCTGTCATGTCAGAGATCACAGCTCCTATTGATTGGTCTTCTGCTAAAACTGTCTACCCTACGTCCAACTTTCATAGTCGCCGCCTGGTTGAATCCTTCCTATACACAATTTTCCCTGTATGAATCTTAGCCCTAGCTTTGTCTCTTAGATGCTTTCCTCTCCATTACATTGTTAAATGCTCCAAACTTCAGAACACCCGTGACTTAACCTGATTCCTTCCCCTTCTATCTCTTCCCCCTTCTCTCTTTCTCCTTTCTCCTCTGGGTTTTCTTTTCTTTTGCCTTGTATTTGTCCTTCTTTATTTTAATTTAATTTTTCTCCTCTGTGTTATTGTTCTACCATATGGGCCGCCAGCTTCATTGCAGTGCTCCTTTCCCAGAATATGACTGACTCCACTACTACTACCACTACTACCTCCATTACCCCTCCCCCATTTTCTCGTGCCCTCCCCTGTCTGCCTGCCTATAAATCCCCTTCCACCTGTCCTTTTACTATACGGTAGTACTATACTGAACTACTATACTGTACTGTACTACTATACTACTGACCTGTTCCACTATACTGTACTACTATACTGTACTGTACTACTATACTGTACTACTATGCACTCTATACTGTACTACCATACTATACTACTATTCTGTCTACAGTTTGTTATACTGTACTGTACTGTTCTACAATACTGTACTACTATACTGTACTACTGTACTCTACTGCTTATACTGTACTACTATACTGTACTGTACTGTATGCTGTACTACTGTCTGTGCTAGTGTACTGTATAATGTACTGTACTACTATGCTGTTCTACAATGCTGTGCTGTGCTAGTGTGCTGTGCTACTATCTATCTCTGTGCTGTACTACTATACTGCACTACTATACTTGTACCATACTATACTACTATTATGTACTAAGACTGTTATGCTGTACTGTACTGTTCTACAATGCTGTGCTACTATACTGTACTACTGTACTCTCTGCTATACTGTACTACTATGCTGTACTGTACTAGTGTCTGTACTACTGAACTGTACTAGTTATGTACTAATGTACTGTACTACTATACTGTTCTACAATCTGTCTGTACTACTGTACTGTGCTACTATACTATACTACTGTACTGTGCTACTATACTGTACTACAGTCTATACTACTGTACTGTACTACGGGAACTGTACTAGTGTCTGTGACTAATATACTGTTCTACAATCTGTACTACTGTACTGTACTTCTATACTGTACTACTATACTGTCTACTGTACTGTACTTCTATACTGTACTATAGTGTACTACTGTACTGTACTACTATACTGCACTACTATACTGAACTACTGTACTGTACTACATTACTGCACTACTGTACTACTATTCTGTACTACTATACAGTAGTACAATACTGTACTACTGACCTGTTCTACTAAACAGTAGTACAATACTGTACTACTGACATGTTCTACTATACTATACTGTACTACTATACTGTAGTAGTATACTATACTACTATACTGTATTACTATTCTGTACTACTATACTGTACTGTACTACTCTACTGAACAACTGTACTGAACTACTATACTGTTCTACTATACTGTACTACTTATTGCGACCCCAGAATTGGGCCACAATTTATATATAAATTTATGATGTATATTTTCCATTTTCTTTTAATTTTATATTGCTATTAAATCGTTAATTTGACCTATTTGACTTATATGACATTATTTGACTTAGCTATTTTTATTAGGTAGGATGTAACATTAAATATTGTGCTCAAGTATGTTGTATAAGCCCGTGAGTTGGCAAACTACAGCTTTCGACAGTTCACTTGTTATTCTGCCGGCTCTTGCTGGTAGCCAGTCGGTGGCGAGTCCACACCTGAGGTGGAAGATTGCTTCTCCCGCCTCCACCTCTCTGCGTTGCTGACCATCGTTGAGTCAACACCTCTTTCCAGTCTCTGCTTGTTTTCTTGTCATTTAGACTCTGTTTGGTAGAGTATGTATTCAGTTATGAGACGAAACATACTTCTCAGGACTCTGTGTAACTCTGTTCACAGAGGATAGACTAGACAGTGATTTTCAACGTTTTTCTGGGTTGTGTGTCACATTGACACTCTGAGATAACTCAGGTCTCTAGCTATAGCTCTGGACCTAATTCGATAAGGCATCTGTGCACTGTCACAGTCTGGGATTTTTATGCTGAACGTAGATTCAGTTATAAGGGAGTTTTGTGACTGTTTTGGAGGATCTACTGATGGTCCCCAGTTAGGGTCGATTTTCTATCTCCTTGTTCCTGACGCTGTGTTGCTGTTGCCTAATACATTGCTGTTCTGCGAGTTGGTCATTTTACTGGTCAATCAAGCTGTTCTGATTGTCAGTTTGTTAGAGAAGCTAGCTTATGAGAAGTTGTTCAGTCGGACACTGGTTGAGTCAAGTCTTAGAGTTACCTGGAGCACACTCATACACACATCTACTCACATTTGTATATATCTGCATTATTGTAATTGCTGACATTGTACCTGATGGTACTTCAGAGTCATTTATATATATATATATATATATATATATATATATTATATATATATATATATATATATATATATATATATATATAATACGGAACTACTGTACAAATCTAATATACTGTACTACTGAACTGTACCGCAATGCTGTTCTATTGTACTGTACCGCAATACTGTTCTATTGTACTGTACTACTATACTGTACTTCTATCTCTACTACTGTATCTGTACTACTATACTGTACTGTACAACTATACTGTACTGTACAACTATACTGTTCCTCTGTACTGTACTACTGTACTGTACTAATGTACTGTTCTACTGCACTGTTCTCTTTACTATACTATAATGTACTACTATGTTGTACTATCGTACTTTACTACTGTATTGTTCTAGTATACTGCACTACAATCTGTACTGTACTACTATACTGTACTACTACACTACACTGCTATACTGTACTACTGTACTGTACTACTGTACTGTTCTACTATACGTACTACTGTACTCTACTAATATACTGTAGTATTATCTGTACTACTATACTGTAGTACTGTACTGTAATACCATACTGTACTTCTGTACAGTAGTACTATACAGTACTACTATACTGTATTACTGTTGTCTACTGCTATACTGTACTAATGTACTGTATTATAGTGCACAACTGTAATGTTCTAATAGACTGAACTATTATAATCTACTAATATACTGTACTACAGTACTGTATTACTATACTGTACAAATATACTGTAGTACTACACTGTACAAAGATACTGTAGTACTACACTGTACTACTATACTGAATTACTGTACTGTACTGTACTACTGTACTATGATATTACTCTGTCTACAATAGTGTTCTACTGTACTGTACTACTGTACTATACTACTATACTGTACTATTATACCGTACTAATGTACTGTACTACTGTTCTGAACTACTGTACTGTACAACTATCTATACTACTGTACTGCACTACTATACTGTGTTACTATACTGTAATACTGTGCTGTACTACTCTACTGTACTATAAAAATGTACTACTGTGCTGTACTACTATACTGTACTACTTCATGACTATATTGTACTACTATACTGTACTACTATTGTGCACTACTGTATTGTATTACTATACTGAATTACTTTTCTATACTACTGTTCTGTACTACTATACTCTACTACTATACTTTACTACTATATTGTACTACTATACTTTAATGATGTACTGTTCTACTATACTGTTCTGTACTATTATCCTCTACTGTGCTTTACTACTCTACTGTACTACTATTCTGAACTACTGCACTGTATTACTATACTGTACTACAACACTGTGCTAATGTTCTGTACTACTATACTTTACTACTATACTGTACTACTATACTGTACTACTCTACTGAACTACTGAACTATACGACTATACTCTACTACTATACTTTACTACTGTACTCTACTTTTGTACTGTAATACTATGCTGCACTACTATACTGCACAACTATACATTCCTACTGTACTGTACTACTGTACTGTACTACTATACTGTAATACTGTACTACTGTACCGTACTACTATTCTGTACTACTATTCTGAATTACTCTACTGTACTACTATCTGTACTACTTCTCTGTACTACTATACTGTTCTACTGTATTGACAGTTCTGTACTGTACTACTGTATTGCACTAGTGTACTCTACTACTATACTGTACTACTGTACTGTACTACAATACTGTACTACAATGTACTACTATACTGTACTATTAAACAGTACTACTGTCTCCACTATTATACTGTACAACTCTACTACTATTCTGTACTACTATCTTTAATACTATACTGAATTACTATACTGTACTACTGTACTACTTTACTGTACTACTGTACTACTACACTCTACTACTGTCTGTACTACTGAACTGTACTTATATACTATACTACCATACTGTACTACTGTTCTGTACTACTGTACTGTCTTCTATACATTACTACTATACTGTTCTTCTATACTGTACTACTGTACTGAACTACTATACTGAACTATTGTACTGTACTGCTATACTGTACTACTATATTGTACTACTATACTGTACTTCTACACTGTACTACTATACTGCTCTACTGTACTTTACAACCATACTATACTACTATACTGTAGTTATGTACTGTACTATTATACTGTATTTCTGTACTGTACACTCTACTGTACAACTGTAAAGTACAATTCTACTGTACAACTACACTGTACTACTATACTGTACTACTATATTGTGCTACTGTTCTTGTCATGTAGGGGGGAATGGAAATTTATGGATACCTTGGGGAATAGGGGAGTAAAGGGTGGGAGTGACTAGGCAGGAGCGGTGAGGTTGACAGGAGCGGATGTAATGTGAGGTCACTGGTGACTACACTTTCACCTCTCATTACCACCACACTACTCACCCTCTCTCTACCTAAAATAAAATATAATAAAATAAAGTATAAGCATAAAGAGTAATAAGAATATAACGGGACAGTGAATATTACTATTCCACTCAAACACACTTTATTTAAGTCCTTGTATAATAATATATTTGGGAACAGGAGAACACTATTGGGTTTAGATAAATGGGGATTGTACATATAAGCAGGGAGACAGGGAATACAATCAACTGACGAAACATAATATAACTTACAATATAGTTCAGAGGACAGTTCACCACAGCAACTCAGTCACACTTCTAGCCACAGGTCCCAAGACCTGCTCCAACAGAACTTTGCCCAGTGTCTCCAACAGTCTCCTCTAGAGACTCTACAGCAGCTCTCTCCCAGAGCTCTGCCAGAATGTCTCCAGCCCAGAGCTCCGCACACAGGCCAGAGCTCCGCCAGAATCACCCCAGCCCAGAGCTCCGCACACAGGCCAGAGCTCCGCCTGAATCTCCTTTCTAGTTGTTTCCTCGGCCTTATATAGTCCTCCAAGCATCCCCCCAATGAGGAGTACCACGTGCTTTGACCTGACGCCGAAACCTGACGCTTGTCCAAAAGACAAAAGACCTGAGCCTTAATCCGATAGGCGTGTCTGACAGCTATTTAAGAAGGGCAGGTGTGGCTGCTTAGGTAGACCTCACAGCACCCTGACTACATCACATCCCCTTTGTCCCCCACTTTAAAATATCTGAGAACTAGGACAATTTGTCCTAAGTTATTAGACTATTTTAATCCTAACCCCTTAATTATATTACAATACAAAGACAAAATTACACATAACATAATATAAAAATATTCAACTACATATATTTCCATCAGCCTTCTCAACTACCACAAGGCAGCATAATCAGTACACCTCGCAGGTGACCAGCATAACAGTTGCTCTCTGGTGCAAAGCCTCCTTACCCGTCATTTCTCCTTAAAACTAAATATCTGGCTCCATTGCCTTCCCTACTTCTACTAGAAATTCACTAGCCGGTGCTAGTCACCCTCGCACGTTAACCATTGGGCCAAGCCTCTCCTAGGCTTCTTTGGCGTGGAAAACTGCTCCAACGGGTTGCATTCTTTCAAGTAACTGCAACTGGACCACATCACGACCACCAAGGTCGTATGCTAACACCTTCACATACACACTTCAACATCTGAAAATCGAGATAGGGCAAGCATCGCAGCTAAGACCCACCATTATCCTATGCCACTACTAGGATTCACTGGCCTCATAAAACAAGGTAGCCATAATCACTTGACCGTTTCCAAGGTCACCTTATTCCACCCAGGTAACACTAACACTTCTGGCAAGTCAAAGTAGGCTGGGAACATCTCACACTCTTAATCGTCTCTCATGTCTGGCAGGACATCCCCCATACTGGTCGTACAGGGTGGCCAGCATGACAGCATACTCCTCCATACCACTGGTCCCAGCAGCTGGAGTCCATCCCCCCGGCTAGCGTCTTTCCCCATCTCCGAGGATGGCAGCTCCTTCATAGTAGATTCTCCTGTCCTGGCACACCAGACAGAATCCCTCATACTCCACTGCAGCATCACCGCCATCATCTCCTCCTGAGCTAGGCAGCATCGCAGCATCACAGCACGGCCACAGCATCGCAGCACGGCTACAGTATCGCAGCACGGCCCCAGCATCGCAGCACGACCACAGCATCTCAGCGTCACAGCACGGCCACAGCATCGCAGCACGGCCCCAGCATCGCAGCACGACCACAGCATCTCAGCGTCACAGCATCGCAGCACGGCCCCAGCATCGCAGCACGACCACAGCATCTCAGCGTCACAGCACGGCCACAGCATCACAGCACGGCTACAGCATCGCAGCACGGCCCCAGCATCTCAGCACGACCGCGTCACAGCATGGCAGGCAGCATCAGACAGCCTCACCTCAGTCACCGCAGCATCATAAGCAGCCGACATCAGCAGTAGCAGTCTAGGGTCAGATGCTCAAGGTGAGGTGAGGTGAGGTGAGGTCACTTCTGGTCATTAACAGAGGTGCGGTCACTCATCCCTGGCAACTGCGGGTAACTTGCGGTCAGTGGGTGATGGTCACAGGGTGGGTGACACCCACTACAATGGATGACAGACCAGGGCAGCAATACAGCAACTGGAGCACATCAGCTGGATGACTGGGCACATCAGCTGGGTGACTGGACACATCAGCTGGGTGACCATGAGAGCCAGCTCTTCAATGGGTGACAGTTGTGGATGATTCTTCCAAGGCGGGCTGGGTGACTGGGTGACTTCCCGTTTCTCTGTAAATATTCAATTTCGGCCAGTAATTGCCTCCCACAAAAGTCTAACCCAAACACTTATAACCTCCACCATTTATCCCAAACCAACACACAACTCCACCAAATATAATAATACAACCACACAATTACTCAGACCTGCGGTCAAAAAAGGGTCAGCTTAGGTCACTTGGATTATAATATCACACAGATATTTACTTGAACTTTACACACACAAAAAAAAAATGGTAGCAAATGGTAGCATAACACAAATATAACCGAGCAGTCAAAAGGCACATGGGACTGGTTCCTACTATAAATAATAAGAACCACCACCGCTTAGACACCATGTCATGTAGGGGGAATGGAAATTTGGGATAATCGGGGAATAGGGGAGTAAAGGTAGTGAGTGAGTAGGCAGGAGAGGTGAGGTTGACAGGAGCGGATGTAATGTGAGGTCACTGGTGACTACACCATCACCTCTCATTACATCACATTCTGTACTACTATTCTTTAGAACTTACTACTATACTGTACTTCTATTGTGTACAATATTCTGTACTACTGCACTGTACTACTATTCTGTACTACTATACTACTATACCTTAATACTGTACAGTCTACTGAACTGTACTACTGTACTGTACATCTATACTGTACTACAATGCCTACTACTGGATTACTGTACTTTACTACAATACTGTTCTACTGTACTGTACTACTATACTGTACTACTGCACTGTACTACTGGAGTTTACCTGTATAGAGTTTCAGGGTCAACGCCCTGCAACCCGGTCAGTGACCAGGCTTCATGTTGGATCAGAGCATGATCAACCAGGCTGTTACTGCTGGCCGCACGCAGTCCAACGTACGAACCACAGTGTAGCTGGTCAGGCACCGACTTTAGGTGCCTGTCCAGTGCCTGCAAGAAGAGAGCTAGGGGTCTATTGGTAAACCTCTTATGTATGCTGGGATGCAGTAGTTCAGTATAGTAGCACAGTACAGTAGTACAGTATATTAGTACAGTACTGTAGTACAGTATTGTAGAACAGTATAGTAAGCAGTACACTAGTACAGTACAGTAGTACATTACTGTAGAACAGTATATTAGTACAGTACAGTAGTACAGTATAGTAGTACAGTATAGTAGTAAAGTACAGAAATACAGTAGTACAGTACAGTAGTGCAGTACAGTATTGTATTGCAGTATAGTAGTACAGTATTGTATTGCAGTATAGTAGTACAGTACAGTAGTACAGTATAATAGTACAGAATAGTAGTACAGTGTAGTTCAACAGTATAGTAGTACAGTATAGTAGCACAGTACAATACAGTGCAGTATTACAGTATAGTAGTACAGTATAGTTGTACAGTATAGTAGTACGGTACAGTATTACAGTATAGTAGTACATTATAGGAGAACAGCACAGTAATACAGTATAGTAGTACCGTACAGTAGTACAGTATAGTAATACAGTATAGTACTATAGTATAGTAGTACAGAATAGTAGTACAGTAGTACAGTATATTAGTAGAGTATAGTAGTACAGTACAGCAGTACAGTATAGTAGTAAAGTTAAGTAGTACAGTATAGTAGTACAGTATAATAATATAGTTCAGTTGTGAAATATAGTAGAAAAGGACACTTGTACAGTACAGCAGTACAGTACAGTAGTACATTATAGTACTACAGTATAGTAGTACAGTATAATAACAGTGCAGAGTACATTTTTGTAGAACAGTATGAAGTACAATACATATACAGTAAAATAGTAAGTACAGTAGTTCAGTACTGTAGTACAGTATAGTAGTACAGTACAGATAGTATTACAGTATAGTAGTAGAGAACAGTAGTACAGCATAGTAGTACAGTACAGAAGTACAGATTGTACAACAGTACAGTATACCAGTATTTTTAGTAGAGAATAGTGGTATAGTATAGTATACAGTACAGTAGTAAGTGCAGTAGTTAAGGTAGTAGTACAGTAGAGTACTACAGATATTTATACAGTATAGTAGTACAGTACAGTAGTACAGTATATGTACAGTACAATAGTACAGTATGCATAAACAGTAGTGCACTATAGTACAATAGTAGTACAGTACAGTAATCACAATATAGTAGTACAGTACAGTACTACAGTATAGTAGTTCATTATATTAGTACAGTTCAGTAGTAAATATAGTAGTATAGTACAGTACAGTAGTACAGTATAGTAGTAAAGTACAGTAGTACACTATAGTACAGTATAGTAGTAAAGTACAAAAGTACAGTTCAGTAGTAATGTATAATAGTACAGTATAGTACGACAGAATAGTAGTACAGTATTTTACTATAGTAGAGTACAGTAGAAAGTATAGTAGTATAGTAGTACAGTATAGTACTACAGTACATTAGTACAGTGTTAAAAGTACCGTACACTAGTACAGTACTGTAGTACAGTATAGTTGTAGAGTGTAGTAGTACAGTACAGTAGTACAGTACAGTAAAACAGTTCAGTATTACAGTACAGAGGTACAGTACAGTAACACAGAATAGTAGTACAGTATAGTAGTACAGAACTGTAGTACAGCATAGTACAGTACACAAAAATATAGTACTAAAGTTTAGTACTAGAGTATAGTACTACAGTATAGAAGTAAAGTATAATAGTACAGTACAGTAGTAGAGTGTAGTAGAGCAGTACAGTAGTACAGTTTAGTAGTAAAGTATAGTAGTACAGTATAGAGTACAGTACACAAGTACAGTACAGTAGTACAGTTCAGTAGTACAGATAGTAGTACAGCAATCAGAACAGTATAGTAGTACAGTACAGAGTAACAACAGTACTACTGAATAATAGTACAGTATAGTAGTACATTACAGTAGTACAATATAATAAACCGAATATTAGTACAGTATAGTAGCACTATACTTTAGACAATATAGTAGTACAGTAGAGTAATTTAGCATAATAGTACAGTATAGTAGTAGTACAGACAGTAGGTATAAGATCAGTACAATAGCAGCATACTTTGTACAGTATAGTAGTACAGTATAGTTGTACAGTACAGTAGTCCAGAATAGTAGTACAGGATAGTAGATAGGCAGTAGAGTAGTACAGTACAGTACAGAATTAGTACAGAATAGTAGTACAGTATAGTATATTACATTAAGTATGTACAGTACAATAGTACAGTATAGTAGTACACATAGTCGACAGTATAGTAGTACAGTATAATAGTACAGTACACTATAAAGTACAGTAGCACAGTATAGTAGCAGTATAGTAGTCTGTATAGTACATAGTACAGGATAGTAGTAGAGTGCAGTAGAACAGTATATTGTTTAGTTTCAAACCCTAGTCCAGTACAGTAGTACAGTATAGTAGTACAGTATAGTAGTAAACAGTAACAGTATAATATTACAGTACACAGTACAGTATAGTAGTACAGTATTTGTACAGTATAGTCGTACAGTATATTAGTACAGTATATTAGAACAGTATATTACTACATTATAGTACAGATAGTAGTACAGTAAGTAGTGAACAGTACTAGTAGTACAGTACTGTAGTACAGTATTGTAGAACATTACAGTAGTTCAGTATAGTAGTTCATTATAGTAGTGCAGTAATGTACAGTATTGTAGTATAGTATAATAGTACAGTACCGTAGCACATACAGTAGTACGTATGGTATTACAGAATAGTAGTACATCAGAACAGTAGTAACTTATAGATCAGGCAGTAGTACAGTATAGTAGCACAGTACAGTAGTACAGTATAGTAATACAGTATAGTACTTAGTATAGTATAAAAATAGTAGTACAGTAGTAAATATATTAGTAAGTATAGTAGTACAGTACAGCAGTACAGTATATAGTAAAATTAAGTATCAGTATAGTAGAACAGTATAGTATCAGTATAGTAATATAGTTCAGTTGTGAAAATAGTGAAAAGGACACTTGTACAGTACACGTACAGTACAGTATAAATTTTATACTTTTCAGTATAAAATTAAAAAAAAATATACAGTGCAGTAGTACAGTTTTTTAGAACAGTATAGAAGTACAGTAAAAATAAAAATTTTCAGTAAAATAATTAAATACAGTAGTACAGTATGTAATTTTATATGTGACATACAGTAATACAGTTTTGTATTACAGTATATAGTAGAAACAGTAGTAATATATTTTTTGTACAAAATACAGTATTTAAAAAGTACAGTATCAGTACAATACCAAAAAATTTTTTGTAAAAATATGGTATAGTTTGTAGTAAATTTCAGTAGTAAAGTGCAGTAGTTAAGTGTAGTATAATAGAGTTCTACAAAATATTTATACAGTATAGTAGTACAGTACAGGGTTTTAGTACAGTACAATAGTACAGTATGATCAAACAATTTTAAAATGCACTATGTTTTTGTATAGTAAAATAATTTTAGTAATACAATATAGTAGTACAGTACAGTACTACAGTATAGTAGTTCATTATGCATTCCCTCAGCCTTGGCTGTGGGGGTGCTCTATTTTCTCACTTGTTGTGCTAAGGCAGTTGGTGTATTCATACAAAAATGACAACACAGTTTCGGAAAAGTGAATACTGTCTGCGTGGAACTCCTTTAAAAGGGCCATTTATCCATCGAATGCTAATGTATTGCTGCCCGGGGGCATTCGAACAAATATGGGATTTAAAAAAAAAGATATTTAGGCGTTGCGTAATGGCAGTGCAAAATATTCATCAAATTGGCTTACCCAAGTTTAGGCCTTTTGTTGATAAGTTGAGGGCAAGTGTTTGCAAGTAAATGCTACATGGGGTTAAGTTAAAGATTTTAAAAAATACAAATGGATAAAAAGGGGGGAAATTTACCATTTTTTTGTGCAGGGAAAATTTTTTTTAAAAAGCTTTCAAGCAATATG
>WNWK01037073.1:0-18724 GCA_009830355.1 Cherax destructor
CTAACACAATAACACCTCCCTAACACAATAACACCTCCCTAACACAATAACACCTCCCTAACACAATAACACCTCCTAATACAATAACACCTCCCTAACACAATAACACCTCCTAATACAATAACACCTCCCTAACACAATAACACCTCCCTAACACAATAACACCTCCCTAATACAATAACACCTCCCTAACACAATAACACCTCTCTAATACAATAACACCTCCCTAATACAATAACACCTCCCTAACACAATAACACCTCCCTAACACAATAACACCTCCCTAATACAATAACACCTCCCTAATACAATAACACCTCCCTAATACAATAACATCTTTCTAATACAATAACACCTTCCTAACACAATAACACCTCCCTAACAAAATAACACCTGCTACTCACATTAGCATCACCTTCACATAATTCTCACATGTTACTCAAAATAACACATGATACTCACATTAGCTTGGGAAAAGGGAGTCAGGAGCACTGAGAGTGCTATTGTTGTCTGTCAACTGGTGTATCTCTTAGTAGAAGTCGTTATCTTATCAGGTTGTGTACTCACCTAACTGTATTTACATAAATCTGATTGCAGGGGTCGAGTCACAGCTCCTGGCCCCAGCCTTTTCGCTGGTCGCTATTAACTGTGCTCACCTAGTTGTGGTTGCAGGGGTCGAGTCACAGCTCCTGGCCCCGCCTCTTTACTGGTCGCTACTTTGTCACTCTTCCTGCTCCATGAGCTTTATCATATCTCTTCTTAAAGCAGGTATGGATCCTGCCTCCACTACCTCACTTCCCAGACAATTCCACTTCCTGACAACTCTGTGACTGAAGAAATACTTCCTAACATCTCTGTGATTCATCTCAGTCTTCAACTTCCAACTGTGACTCCTTCTTGCTGTGTCCCATCTCTGGAACATCCTGTCTCTGTCCACCTTGTTATCATATACCCCCTATCTCTCTTGTCCTCCAGTGTCGTCAGGTCGATTTTCTTTAACCTCTCCTCGTAGGACATGTCCCTCAGCTCCGGGACTAGTCTTATTGCAAACCTTTGCACTTTCTCTAATTTCCTTACTTGCATACCTGGAGTTTACCTGGAGAGGGTTTAGGGGGTCAACGCCCTTGCGGCTCGGTCTGAGACCAGGCCTCGTGGTGGCTAGGTGCTTGGCTAGGTGTGGGTTCCAAACTGGTGCTGCATACACCAATATAGGCTTAACGTACATGGTGTACAGGGTCCTGAACGATTCCTTATTGAGATGTCAGAATGTTATTCTTATGTTTGCTAGGTGCCCATATGCTGCAGCAGTTATTTGGTTGATGTGCGCCTCAGGAGATGTGCCCGGTGTTATACACACCCCAAGATCCTTTTCCTTGAGTGAGGTTTGTAGTCTCTGGCCCCCTAGACGGTACTCCGTCTGCGGTCTTCTTTGCTCTTCCCCAATCTTCATGACTTTCCACTTGGTGGGGTTGAACTCCAGGAACCAGTTTCTTGACCAGGCCTGCAGCCTGTCCAGATCTCTTTGTAGTTCTGCCTTGTCCTCGTCCGATTGAATTCTTCTCATCAACTTCACATCATCTGGAAACAGGGACACTTCTGAGTCTATTCCTTCCGTCATGTCGTTCACATATACCAGAAACAGCACTAGTCTTAGAAATGACCCCTGTAGAACCCCGCTCATCACAGTCTCCCATGTACAATGACTCGTTGTAGTATTCCCGACAAGTATTCCCTGATCCATTGCAGTGCCTTCCCTGTTATCCCTGCCTGGTCCTCCAACTTTTGCACTAATCTCTTGTGTGGAACTGTTTCAAACCCCTTCTTACTGTCCAAGAAAACGCAATCTACCCACCCTTCTCTCTCTTCTCTTACTGCTGTCACCCTGTCATAGAACTCCAGTAAGTTTGTGACAGAATTTCTTATCCCTGAAACAGTGCTGGCTGTGGTTGATAAGCCTGTAGTTTAATGCTTCGTGTCTGTCTCCGTTTTTAGAATTTGGGACTAAATTTGCTGTCTTCCATACCTCAGGTAGTCGCCCTGTTTCAATAGATGTGTTGAAGATTGTTGTTAGTGGTACACATAGCGCTTCTGATCCCTCTCTCATGACCCATGGATTGATGGTATCTCGGTTAGCAGCCTCTTCACTTCTTCCTCGGTCGTATGTATTGTGTCCAATACTTGATGGTGTACCCCACCTCTCCGTCTTTCTGGAGTCCCTTCTGTCTCCTCTGTGAACACTTCTTTGAATCTCATTTTGAGCTCCTCACATACTTCGTGGTTGTTTCTTGTGATCTCCCCTCCTTCCTTCCTCAGCCTGATTACCTGGTCCTTGACTGATGTTTTCCTCCTGATGTGGCTGTACAACAGCTTCGGATCAGATTTGGCTTTCGCTGCTATGTCATTTTCGTATTGTCGCTGGGCCGCCCTTCTTACCTTTGCATATTCATTTCTGGCTCTACGACTGCTCTCCTTCTTAAAGCTAAGAAAACCTAAGAATAGCATTCCGAAATCTCAGTAAGGAGTCGATGAGGACTCTGTACACCGTGTACGTCAGGCTCATATTGGAGTATGCAGAACCAGTTTGGAATCCACACCTGGCCAAGCACGTCAAGAAATTAGAGAAAATGGAAAGGTTTGCAACAAGACTACTCCCGGAGTTAAGGGAGGAGAGGAGAGGCTAAGAGAAATCGACATGACGACACTGGAGGACAGGATTGACGGGGGAAGGGGGAAATGATAACATAAAATACTGAGAGGAATCGACAAGGTGGACAGGGACAGGATGTTTTAAAGATGGGACACACCAACAAGGGGTCACAGTTGGAAGTTGAGGACGCAGATGAGTCACAGAGATGTTAGAAAGTATTTCTTCAGTCACAGAGGTGTGGAAGTGGATTAGCCTGGACAAAGAGGTGGTGGAGGCAAGATCCATACATTGCTTTTACTGTTACTTTTTGCTGTCTGTCATTCGGGTATCCCTTTCCTAGTCTCCTAGGGCACTCTTACCTTTTAACCCTGCCTTTATCTGTACCTTTAATTTCCGGAATATTTTCGGAAGTAGTACTGTGTCAGATGCTTTCATGCAGTCCAAAAAGATGTTATCCACCCAGCCCTATTTTTTTTATTTCATCTCAGTGACTGTCACAGAACTCCAGAAAATTTGTGGGACAGCATTTTCCAACCCTAAGTCCGTTCTGATTCTCTGCAAAAAATCTTTATCTCTCCAGGTGTTCCAATATCATTTTCCTTACAATGTTCTCTAGAATTTTTGACTCCGCATATATGAGATACTGGTGTGTAATTCAGTACCTCTTATCTGTCCCTCCCTCTTATCATTATGGTTACCACATTTGCTTTTTCTCGATTATCCGACAGTTGTCGGGTCACACAGTAATTATGCTGCTTCTCTCAGCACCGGTGGATTTATGTTGTCTGTTCCATTGTTTTTGCTATGAGCTCTTTCTGTAGTCTCATGGCTTCTTCTGTTATGTTAATACTTTCTATCACCTAGTGAACTGCTCGGTCTGAGAAATTATTATTTGAAATTATTATTATTGGGAATCAGAGGAAATCAGATTTAATCCGTCTCACTAAAGGAAACTGAAAAAAAAAATGGATTTCTAACAGGTTTGATTTAAAAAAGACCAAGTCCGCCTATATTGGCAAGGCTGCTACAGGCCGCCCACTCACGAGCATGATCCCACTACTGCTCGACACGGGTGCTTTTGGCTGCTGGGTTTCCCCCCTGGCCCGGTTCACACCTCCTTAGACAACCTGGACATCCTCGACTTCCCAAGGGTGGCCATATTGATGCCAAGCTTAATGCGGACGCCCACTCAACATGGGGAATCCTGCACCAGTCATCCTCACCTCAAGCCGTCCACTGGCCTAGGCCTCCGAGTCGCCGGATTACAAGGTTGCGCCACCAACCCCAGCCGATGTTAAAAACCTTCGGAAATTTATTTAAGGTTTTGAGAGAGACTGTGTTATAGGATGGCTTTCCTCTCCCCCATTAGTCATACACATAGTGGTAATACAGCTCATACATAATTTTTAACTGACTTTATACAACAAATTATGCAGAATTTTACCTACTAAATTCAAACAACTATATTCATATTCTACATGGTTTACAATACAAAATTCACGGTAAAAGCTTAAAATTATATGTGTGCACGATTATAAATAAACATTCTCACCAAGTTAATATGTTTCGAATTTAAACTAATCATAATACGTACAGTAGTGCATTTATTTATTAGATAAAAAAAAACTTTCACGGTAACATTTTTGACCTAAGGTTCCAAAATAAAGTTTAATTCCATCAGGATCACAATGTTTGGCTGTTGGGTTATTCTAGGTCAAATTTGCATAATTTCCCACCAGTGAATGACTATACTGATGTATTTCTGAAGAGTGCTGGGCCCATAACCCAGAGGTCCTTGGATGGAAACCACGCTCCGCAACGGAATATTTACGAGTACCCCAATGGAAGTCAGCTGATCATCTCTATTTAATGTTCATGTAAATAACTCAGTTCACTTTATTCCTACTGTACCCCTCTTTACTGCAAATGATTTTCACGCAGTTAAATTACATAACTGATTTAATTTTTAGGTTATAATCTTGATTTCTAGTGCATCTTACATCAAGGCTTTACCTGGAGTATACCTGGAGAGAGTTCCAGGGGTCAACGCCCCTGCGGCCCGGGCTGTGACAAGGCATCATGTTGGATCAGAGCCTGATCAACCAGGCTGTTACTGCTGGCCGCACACAGTCCAACGTACGAACCACAGCCTGGCTTGTCAGGTACAGACTTTATGTGCCTGTCCAGTGCCTGCTTGAAGACAGCCAGGGATTGTTGGTAATCCCCCTGATGTATGATGGGAGGCAGTTGAACAGTCTTGGACCTCTGATACTTATTGTGTTGTCTCTCAACGTGCTAGTGGCACCCCTGCTTTTCATTGGGGGGATGTTACATCGCCTGCCGAGTCACTGACTATTTTGGGTTGTCCTAGATAATTTACGCATATGTTACTATGTATTATAACTGTATTTGTGTGAACCTGCACCTAAATAAACTTAATCCTGGGGGACAAGATTGAATACCCCAGTGGAAATAAGACAGTCCTCGATGACTCACTGACTTTACCGGGTGACTAACCCTCCCCAGGTTAAAAATCCGAACAAAATCTTATAGTATCTTATTCCAGGATACTAGGAACAGATTCAGAGACTTTGGTCATAAAGCACCTGCACATACCAGTTGTTCTTAGAATTTGGTTCTTGATACCATACGCAAGCATTCAAAATCTGAATTCGATCAGATGAGAGGTTCTCGAGTTATGAGCAAAATAAAATATGAAAGGTAGTGCGTCATCGAGGGACTGACTTATTTATATTGGGGTCCTCAATCTTGTCCCTCAGGATGCGACCCACACCAGTCTACTAACATCCAGGTACCAACTTGTTAGGTGAACAGGACAACAGGCGTGTGAGGCGATAGCGTTGTCTACCAGGCCACAGGACACCAGGATGAACAAACAAAAAACCCAGGCAACCAATTAATAAATGTATCCCTTCGGAGATGACTAAATGTATATTTATTACAAGTATTGTATAAATGAGTATAAGTTTTTAAAATATGTAATTAATCTAAACAGCGATTATACATAAGGTTCACCAATGTTAGTTTAGTTAGTTTAATATCTTTATTATGCACCCAGCTGAGCAAAGTTTCAAACAAATTACTTTGACTTTATTGGGTTATCCTAGGTAAGTTACACATATATATAATTACTTATGTGGACCTGTACCTAAATAAACTTACTAAAGTAAGAAGCAAACGTATCAACTACCTTGAAATGCTGCTTCTGGCCACCCACTAACAGTATACTTTATTATTCCACAACTACTAGAATAACCTTGTCTGAAAATCATTTTAAGACTTCTCTAAAACCAGCTACTCACCCTAAACTAAATACTCATGCTGTAAATTATTTTCAAAAATGCTCAATGTTATTTTCCTAAATAATAATTTCAATTTTTACTATTATGGTACTATTATTACCATCTACTCACCCTAACCTAAATACTCATACTGTAAATTACTTTCACAAATGCTCAATGTTATTTCCCTTAAGATAATTTCAATTTTTACTATTATATTACCATCCTACTAAACACTTACTACAATGTAATATCATATTGCAATTTGAACAATGTAATATCATCATATTGTAATTTGTACAATCTAGTATATAACCCTTTATATACCTCTGTAATCTGCAAATACCTTTGTAACTTGTCATGATTGTGACCAGATCCATCTGAGTTCATTACCTTTGTAACTTGCTCAGCTATCAAACTTTGAGTTCCAGTCCCTGGACCCATTATGTACCTCTGTAATCTTTTGACTACCGCCCACAGGATGGGTATGGGGTGCATAATAAAGATATCAAAATAAAAACTAATATATAAATAAAACAAACTCAATCAATTTCTCTAATATTATGTTCATAGTCTATAAGCCATTAGATTAAGCTGTCCTTAATGCCATGGCATGTCAGTGGCTCTCCTTGCACTTCAGTTTATGACTGTAACTGCAAAACCTATGTAAACTTGCAATGAAATAAATATTTGTATTTGTATATATATATATATATATATATATATATATATATATATATATATATATATATATATATATATATATAAAATATATATATATATATATATAACAACAACACTGACTAGCAAAGGAGTCGAATCCATGCTGCTTTGGCCCGCCTCATGGTGAGCGAAAGACAGATGCCGCTCTAGTCCACGGGAACACAATTCTCAAGAATGACGCATCCAGCCAAGCTAGATGTTGTACCCGCCATCCGAGAACATACGGTGGTGTGGATGCCTCTGAGCTAATTTCATTCTACTCCCTGTTTGGTGTACTAGCCCAACGGGCAGTATTTTATATTATTGTACCCACGAACGAGTGGTATTGATCAATAACAACACTGCACTCGTTCGTGGGTACAATAATATAAAATATAAAATGCTCGTTGGGCTAGTACACCAAACAGGGAGTAGAATAGAATGAAATTTGCTCAGAGGCATCCACACTAAACCACTGTATGTTCTCGGATAGCGGGTACAACATCTAGCTTGCCTGGATGTCTTTCTTGAGAATTGTGTTGTCCCGTTGACTAGAGCGTCATCGGTCTTTCGCTCACCATGAAGCCATAAGCTAGATGTTCGACTCTTGGCTAGTCGCAGTGTTAAGAAAGTTTATTCAGGTATACAAATACATTTACATAGATTATCACATACAGCATAGTGTAGAACCCTGGATAACCAAGTCAGTAACTTTTTCATTGGGGACCTACTTATTTCATTGTTGTTATTGATCAATAACATTCGTTCGTGGTACGAATATATATACATTATATTATATTAATTATATAATATTAATAATAAAAAATTATAAATATTAATTATATTAATATTATACTACAATACAAAAATGAAATTTCTTTCCCTGAAAAATCCTTTATAAACTAAATTTTGCACAATTTCACGAACGAGTTTCCGTAGTGTAGTGGTTATCACGTGCGCCTCACACGCGCAAGGTCCCTGGTTCGATCCAGGCCGGAAACATTGTGTTTTCCTTTATAATTTTACAACAAATATATTAAATTGCGAGAGCTCTAATAATAAAAAAATTCTCAGCAATAGTTGAACTTCGCCTTTTCTAAAGTTATACTCACCTCAAGTCAGTCAAAACAAAAGGAAGCAATCAAAACCAATGGAATCTAACTAGAGTGAACACACTATACCGTTATTCAAATTCCTAAAGATGGTAAATATTAATGTTATTCATACTGGCGTTCACTGCACATCTTTAAGATCCTGCATGGTAATACTGATGCTGCCGTAAATATAATACTTCCTGAACACAATTTATTGTATTTTCATAAATTATAGAAACTATTTCCATTAGGGATTTTCTATCGTTTGTTGCTTAATATGAATAGCTTTACAATGCATTGCTACCTCGTCCTATACAATAGATAATTTGCGGCAAGAAAATGTAACTATGTATTCCTCCCATATTAAATAAATAAAAAAATGGATTTTCTATATGCATAGTCATTGTTACAACTTAGATGTAAGAGTAATATAAAGCAATGTAATAGTAGTCACTTCAAGGAAGGTATTGTAGTACCTACAGTAGGTGGTCAGGCCTCAAACAGTTTATTATTCATTAATAAAGAAATGGAAGGGATTACCTGCACATGTCAAAGCCAGTCTTTAGCCTGAACCAGTTCAGGAAGAGCTAAAAACTTCCTCATAAATGAAGTTACAGAAAGGAAGGAAAGTGATTTCCTGCATAACTGACATTCGTGTACCTATTATAGTACGCTAATTTTCTTTATTTAACGTTCATGTAACTAACTCAGTAAACCTGATTCCTATTGTTCCTCTTATTATTGCAACTGATTTTTACATAGTCGAGTTACTTTAAATTTTTATGACTGATTTCTACTGCATTTTACAGCTAGAACCCCAATAGAAATAAGTCACTTCGTTTGACATTTTATGGGTTATCCTAGATAATTTAAACATATGACCCGTGGCTGTCTTCAAGAAGGTGCTGGACAGGCACCTGAAGTCAGTACCTGACCAACCGGGCTGTAGTTCGTACATCGGTTTGCGTGCGGCCAACAGTAACAGCCTGGTTGATCAGGCCCTGATCCACCATGAGGCCTGGTCACAGACCGGGCTGCAGCGGCGTTGACCCCCGAAACCCCCTCCAGGTATGTTATAATCACATAACTTTGCCCGAAATACACTGCATGCTAGTGTCTTTCTTTAGTGCCTAACAATATTTTATTACATGTAAACTACATTATCTGTACACTGCATAAAAAAATAAAGTATTTGTATTTTGTACTTATCTTATTTATGTGTACCTGTAAAGAAACTGTCAACTCATTAATGGTTTCATGATAAAAGTGGTCCCGTAACAGAAACCAAGAAGCAGAGTGGCGCAGTGGAAGCGTGCTGGGCCCATAACCCAGAGGTCCATGGATCGAAACCACGCTCTGCTACAATGTTTTTGATTGACGTTCCTATTCCTTGAAAAGTGTTTGACCCTCGAGTCGCTATACAGCCCCCGGGGAAATCTAAGTTTATTACACAATAACACCTCCCTAACACAATAACAACTCCCTAACACAATAACACCTCCCTAATACAATAACACCTCCCTAACACAATAACACAACCCTAATACAATAACACCTGCCTAATACAATAACACCTCCCTAACACAATAACACCTCTCTAACACAATAACACCTCCCTAACACAATAGCATCTCAGTAATACAATAACACCTACCTAACACAGTAACACCTCCCTAACACAATAACACCTCCCTAACACAATAACACCTCCCTAACACAATAACACCTGCCTAATAAAATAACACTTCCCTAACACAATAACACCACCCTAAAAAAATAACACCTCCCTAACACAATACCACTTCCCTAACACAATAACACCTCTCTAATACAATAACACCTCCCTAACACAATAACACCACACTAATACAATAAAACCTCCCTAGCACAAAAACACCTACCTAACAAAATAACACCTCCCTTACACAATAACACCTCCTTAACACAATAACACCTCTTTAATACAATAACACCTCCCTAATACAATAACACCTCCCTAACACAATAACACCTCCCTAATACAATAACATCTCCCTAACACAATAACACCACCCTAACACAATAACACCTGCCTAATACAATAACACCTCCCTAACACAATAACACTTCCCTAACACAATAACACCATCCTAATACAATAACACCTCCCTAACACAATAACACCTCCCTAACACAATAACACCTCCCTAACACAATAACATGTCCTAATACAATAACACCTCCCTAATACAATAACACCTCCCTAACACAATAACACCTCCCTAACACAAAACCACCTCCCTAATACAATAACACCACCCTAATACAATAACACCTCCCTAACACAATAACACCTCCCTAACACAATAACACCTCCCTAACACAATAACACCTCCCTAATACAATAACACCTCCCTAATACAATAACACCTCTCTAACACAATAACACCTCCCTAACACAATAACACCTCAATAACACAATAACACCTCCCTACTACAATAACACCTCCCTAACACAATAACACCTCCCTAACACAATAACATGTCCTAATACAATAACACCTCCCTAATACAATAACACCTCCCTAACACAATAACACCTCCCTAACAAAATAACACTTCCCTAAGACAATAACACCTCCCTAATACAACAACACCTGCCTAATACAATAACACCTCCCTAACACAATAACATGTCCCTAATACAATAACACCTCCCTAATACAATAACACCTCCCTAACACAATAACACCTCACTAACACAATAACACCTCCCTTATACAATAACACCTCCCTAATACAAAAACACCTTCCTAACACAATAACACCTCCCTAACACAATAACACCTCCTAACACAATAACACCTCCCTAATACAATAACACCTCCCTAATACAATAACACCTCCCTAACACAATAACACCTGCCTAATACAATAACACCTCCCTTACACAATAACACCACCCTAATACAATAACACCTCCCTAACACAATAACACCTCTCTAACACAATAACACCTGCCTAATACAATAACACCTCCCTAACACAATAACACCACCCTAATACAATACCACCTCCCTAACACAATAACACATTCCTAACACAATAACACCTCCCTAATACAATACCACCTCCCTAACACAATACCACAACCCTAATACAATAACACCTCCCTAACACAATAACACCACCCTAATACAATAGCACCTCCCTAACACAACAACACCTCCCTAACACAATAACACCTTCCTAATACAATAACACCTCCCTTACACAATAACACCACCCTAATACAATAACACCTCCGTAACACAATAACACCTCCCTATCACAATAACACCTCCCTAACACAATAACACCTCCCTAACACAATAACACCTCCCTAACACAATAACACCTCCCTAATACAATAACACCTCCCTAATACAATAACACCTCCCTAACACAATAACACCTCCCTTTTTCAATAACACCTCCCTAACACAATAACACCACCCTAACACAATTACACCTGCCTAATACAATAACACCTCCCTAACACAATAACACCTCCCTAATACAATAACACCTCCCTAACACAATAACACCTCCCTAATAAATTAACACCTCCCTAATACAATAACACCTCCCTAACACAATAACACCACCCTAATACAATAACACCTCCCTAACACAATAACACCTCCCTAACACAATAACACCTCCCTAATAAAATAACACCTCCCTAACACAATAACACCTCCCTAACACAATAACACCTGCCTAATACAAAAATTCTCCCTTACACAATAACACCGCCATAATACAATAACACCTCCCTAACACAATAACACCTCCCTAACACAATAACACCTGCCTAATACAATAACACCTCCCTAACACAATAACACCACCCTAATACAATACCACCTCCCTAACACAATAACACCTTCCTAACACAATAACACCTCCCTAATACAATAACACCTCCCTAACACAATACCACAACCCTAATACAATAACACCTCCCTAACACAATAACACCAACCTAATACAATAACACCTCCCTAACACAATAACACCTCCCTAACACAATAACACCTGCCTAATACAATAACAACTCCCTAACACAATAACACTTCCCTAACACAATAACACCACCCTAATACAATAACACCTCCCTAACACAATAACATATCCCTAACACAATAACACCTCCCTAACACAATAACATGTCCTAATACAATAACACCTCCCTAATACAATAATACCTCTCTAACACAATAACACCTTCCTAACACAATAATACCTCCCTAATACAATAACACCTCCCTAAAACAATAACACAACCCTAATACAATAACACCTGCCTAATACAATAACACCTCCCTAACACAATAACAACTCCCTAACACAATAACACCTCCCTAATACAATACACCTCCTAATACAATAACACAACCCTAATACAATAACACCTGCCTAATACAATAACACCTCCTAACAAATAACACCTCCTAACACAATAACACCCCCCTAACACAATAGCATCTCAGTAATACAATAACACCTATCTAACACAGTAACACCTCCCTAACACAATAACACCTCCCTAACACAATAAAACCTCCCTAACACAATAACACCTGCCTAATAAAATAACACTTCACTAACACAATAACACCACCGTAATAAAATAACACCTCCCTAACACAATACCACTTCTCTAACACAATAACACCTCTCTAATACAATAACACCTCCCTAACACAATAACACCACACTAATACAATAAACCCCTGGCACAATAACACCTACCTAACAAAATAACACCTCCTACACAATAACACCTCCTTAACACAATAACCCTCTTAATACAATAATACCTCCCTAATACAATAACACTCCCTAACACAATAACACCTCCCTAATACAATAACACCTCCCTAACACAATAACACCACCCTAACACAATAACACCTGCCTAATACAATAACACCTCCCTAACACAATAACACTCCCCTAACACAATAACACCACCCTAATACAATAACACCTCCCTAACACAATAACACCTTTCTTACACAATAACACCTCCTAACACAATAACATGTCCTAATGCAATAACACCTCCCTAATACAATATCACCTCCCTAACACAATAACACCTCCCTAACACAAAACCACCTCTCTAATACAATAACACCACCCTAATACAATAACACCTCCCTAACACAATAACACATCCCTAACACAATAACACCTACCTAACACAATAACACCTCCCTAATACAATAACACCTTCCTTAATACAATAACACCTCCCTAACACAATAACACCTCCTAACACAATAACACCTCCTAACACAAAAACACCTCCTACTACAATAACACCTACCTAACACAATAACACCTCCCTAACAGAATAACATCTCCCTAATACATTAACACGTCCCTAACACAATAACACCTCCCTAACAAAATAACACTTCCCTAAGACAATAACACCTCCCAAATACAACAACACCTGCCTAATACAATAACACCTCCCTAACACAATAACATGTCCCTAATACAATAACACCTCCCTAATACAATAACACCTCCCTAACACAATAACACCTCACTAACACAATAACACCTCCCTAATACAATAAAACCTCCCTAATACAAAAACACCTCTCTAACTCAATAACAGCTCCCTAACACAATAACACCTCCCTAACACAATAACACCTCCCTAATACAATAACACCTCCCTAATACAATAACACCTCCCTAACACAATAACACCACCCTAATACAATAACACCTCCTAACACAATAACACCCTCCCTAACACAATAACACCTGCCTAATACAATAAGACCTCCCTTACACAATAACACCACCCTAATACAATAACACCTCCCTAACACAATAACACCTCCCTAACACAATAACACCTGCCTAATACAATAACACCTCCCTAACACAATAACACCACCCTAATACAATACCACCTCCCTAACACAATAACACCTTCCTAACACAATAACACCTCCCTAATACAATAACACCTCACTAACACAATACCACAACCCTAATACAATAACACCTCCCTAACACAATAACACCACCCTAATACAATAACACCTCCCTAACACAATAACACCTCCCTAACACAATAACACCTCCCTAACACAATAACACCTGCCTAATACAATAACACCTTCCTTACACAATAACACCACCCTAATACAATAACACCTCCCTAACACAATAACACCTCCCTATCACAATAACACCTCCCTAACACAATAACACCTCTCTAACACAATAACACCTCCCTAACACAATAACACCTCCCTAATACAATAACACCTCCCTAATACAATAACACCTCCCTAACACAATAACACCTCCCTTTTACAATAACACCTCCCTAACACAATAACACCACCCTAACACAATAACACCTGCCTAATAAAATAACACCTTCCTAACACAATAACACATCCCTAACACAATAACACTACCCTAATACAATAACACCTCCCTAACACAATTGTAAACAATCTATTCATAGGCTCTTTCAAACTGCGCGGCACTACGGTGCTGCCATCTATAGGCCTATCAAGGTCGGGCTGGACAGCCATGTTTCATTCTCACTCTAGCGGCCTACTTCACTGAGACATGTCCTACCCAGCTGGCTCCTGGTCTCCTCACGTACCCTTTGTATCCTCGTGTACACTAGTCCTATTCGACAATAAACCCAAGCCTAGTCTACGACCGTATCACTTCACCTACCCTCCCATTCTGCTACCAGTGTACTGTCAAGTTAGTCAAGATAGGCGATAACAGTGGTGGAAGCAGTGGGCCACGACAGAGGGTAGCGTGGAGGGGACCCACTGACCACTCGTTCATCCGACCAAGCCAGCCACATCCAGGTCATCTGCTGGCTTATAACATCATCCGTAGCTTCCAGCGTCTCGTGGGTGCCTGAGTCAGCTCATCGTCCTTGATTTTTTCTCCACAAAATCGGGACTTAGTCATCGCGGCGTCAGCCTCGAGCTTTGTAGTCACGTGTGTTCCACTACCCCTCTACAGTTCTCCAGTGTTCTCCTGCATCCTCCAGCGTTTCTACGCCATTCCTACAGCTACAAGAGACGCGATGTGGGGTTGTTTTGGGTGGTTGGTGTTGTGTGCCACGAGTGCTACCCTCTCGCCTCCAGTCACCGCCTCTCCACCCCCTCCTGTTACTATGATTCTACGCTCCCTGTTCCAGCTCGCCGTCTGTGTGTTGTTCTCCGTATTCAAGACGCCACCCCCGGCTTGAACACGTGGGAACCCAGTTTGCCCACACCACGCCAAGCCAGGCGTCTGTCGCCATGCCAAGCCAGGCGTCTGTCGCCACGCCAAGCCAGGCGTCTGTTTGCTCCCGCGCCTCGTCGTTCTGCAGTCAACACACTCCAGCCACAGCAGTTATTTAAAAAGTTGTTTTTCCCCCAGTGAGAACCGTAAAGTAATTTTTTTTTATATATATACTTTGGGGAAGCCCTTCAGTTTCATAATCAGGAACCCCGCCTAGTTTGTTGCTTCATTTCCCCGTGTCCGTCTGCGCTTCCAAAGCTACAGTGGGCAGCGCATTAAGACACCGCCCCCAGTGTAAACAATGCCGCGCCCAGCTGGCGAGGTTCTGTGCTCTTTATTAAAATCCCTCCTTTTCGCAGGGTCCTACGACCCCTTTCCAGTTCTTACCAAGCGTTGCACAAGATTATTACCTTCAAGAAGACCCCATTGAAGTTCACCAGTGCTCATACAGCATACAGCTACCAGTACACACCTGCCTACTTGTGTCTCTTCATCGACAATCAAAGCTAAGTAAACAGTGACTGTCTAGCATTTTCTAAGAGTTTGTGACATTATTTAATTGCCTTGCACCAAGTATAGTCATCACTGAAGCCCATACTTTCAGTGAATTTTTCAGTTGCAGTGCACATTTTTGTGTAAATTGCTATTATTCAGCAACATTGTTGCATTTTGCACACTCATTTTTGCATCTTTAAATCCTAGTGCATTATTCTGCACCTAGCCTCTCACCTAATTATTAATTGTTCCTGCTCAAAGTTGTTCATTGTGCTACCTATACATATATATATATAGATATCCTTTTTTTTTAATTGCAAGTCATATCTGTCTGCTATTATTTTGATTGTTGCATCTGCAAGCTAGCCACAAATTGTTGACAACCCTGCACAGTTCTGATGTGTTAGTGTGTTCAAAGTGTTATTTTAATACTTGCCAGTATCAGTTTTATTCTGCTTGAATTCAACAACTTGTGACTAGACACCTACATTTGCTCCAGTGTCTCAATTTAAGTTTTCTCTATATTATTTCTTTGCCATATTTTTGTTTATGCCCATTCACCTGTGTATTGCATTCTGTTAATGTTTATGCCCTGTCATCGAGTGCATTATTAGTTCCTGCCCTTGAATTCCCAGGAACCTGCTTACTTGCCATTATTGCAATAATTACCTGTGAAATTCCAAACTTTTGAACCAGAATTTGCTTGACAAACTTTTTTTTTCCTTGTGTCAGTGTACACTCATTTGCCACCTGTAACTTTTTGCCACCTGTAACGTTTTGCCACCTGTAACTTTTTGCCCCTATTATTATTGATTTTTACTATTTTAGCATTTTACTCATTGCCTTTTTGAGTGAAATTCAGCACATCTTGATACAGTAAATTTTTGTGACTGTTTTTATACCATTGAAGACTGATATTATAAATTGTTTTGTCACCTTACCTTGCTGCAAGTGAATTCATATTTTTTCTAAGCGAGGAGGACGTAAGGTGGAACCAGGTTGCAAAGTTATGTTGATCAACCCGACGCAGACCCCTGGTATGCATAAACTTGTCCCCAAGTTTGTCGGGCCTTACCGTGTTCTACGACAACTGACAACTCCGCAGCAATAAGTTCGAGGTGAGGGAGATAGCTACCGGAACTATCAGAGAAGCTCACCTTGACCACATGAAGTATATTGATCATGTGCAAGCTGAAGCAGAGCTGGAATCGCGGGCATTGCAAAGTCACAATCAGACTCAAACTAGTGGCAACCTCTCTAGTTCTTCACCCGCTACCACTACAACAGATGACAGTCCTGTAAGGCTCCATACTTATGGCCTGAGACCCCGGACAGCAGTACATTTCTGTGACATTGACATACCTCTGACTTGTCCGACTCCTACGCTAGCTACGCTAATTGTTTGCTTGCAGAAATGGGGATTAATGCGCATACATTGTATAGTTAGTAAATAATGGAGTCAGGGTGGACAACACCATGTAAATATGTAAAATTTATTCTAGCAGGGTACCTGTAGTATAAAGAATTCCATAGAAATAATGTTATTGTGAGTATGTGCACCCAGTGTGTCTTGTAAAGCTTGAATAAAGGTAAGGGGCAGTATCGCCCTTTTGAGTTAAATGTCACACCTTAGGAAATGCTACTGTCAGTCATTGTTTGCAAATGTGAGGATGGTACAGCACTCAAGGATGTGCACTCAAGGATATGCACTTTTCCCAGCTTCTTTATATGCTTTATCAGATGCGGGTTCACTGTACTCCAAGATGGGCCTGACATATGCCGTGTTTAAGATCGTGAATGCTTTCTTGCTGATGTTTCTGAAAGCTACCCGTAAATTTTGCCAGTTTCGTGTTTGCTGCAGCAGTTGTTCGCTTACTGTGTGCCTCAGGTGAAATGCTTAGAACTATGCTCACCCCGAGGTCCTTCTCTACCAGGAAGATTCGCAGCCTTTGTTCCTCGAGTCTGGATGCTGCTTGCCCCTCCGATTTTCATAACTTTGCATTTGGTGGGTTTAAATTCTAATAGCAAATTTTTAGACCAATCATGCAACTTGTAGTCTTTCTTGGTCAACTCTTATTGATAATCTGCTCATTAATTTCAAATCGTCTGCAAACAGTCAAACCTCTGATTCAACTTCCTCTGCCATGTCGTTTATATACACAATAAATGATACTAGAACAAGTACTGACCCTTGTAGAACCCTCGCTCGCCCATTCCGACACTTCCTCCCTGAAATTAACTCGTTGCTTCCTTCTCGTTAAGTAACCGAGTCCTCCTGCTCCTCTGCTTTGTGGCGTTTCTTTGAGGGTACTGTATTGAAAGCTTTCTAGCAATTCAAAATATACAGTCCACCCATCCCTTTCTCTCCTGCCTAACACGTTACCTAATCACACAACAACTCTTGCAGATTTATGAAACAGGATACACCATCTAGAAAACCGTGCTGATCGTTGTTTATGTCTCCGCTCCTCTCAAGGTACTTCACTATTTATAAGAACATAAGAAAGAAGGAACACTGCTGCAGGCCTACTGGCCCATGCGAGGCAAGTCCAATTCTCCCACCACTTAAGCCAATGCCTTGACCTAGTCAGGTCAGTCACATTCATTAGGGAGGAGCACGGCATCTGACCTAGTAGCACAAGCTAGTCAGGTCTAACTCACACCCATCCACACCCACCATTTATTTATCTAACCTATTTTTAAAACACACAACGTCTTAGCTTCTATGACGGTACTCGGGAGTTTGTTCCACTCATCCACAACTCTATTACCAAACCAGTGCTTTCCTATATCCTTCCTGAATCTGATTTTCAATTTAAAACCATTGCTGCGAGTCCTGTCTTGGCAGATATTTTAACACGCTGTTTACATCCCCCTTTTTTAATTCCTGTTTTCCATTTATACACCTCAATCATATCCCCCTAATTCTACGCCTTTCTAAGAGTGCAGATTTAAGGCCCTCAGTATATCCTCATAGGGAAGATTTTTGATACATGGGATCAACTTGTCATCCTCCTCTGTACTTTTCCAGAGCATTTATATCCATTCTGTAATACAGTCTTCATCATAACCTTACATAACCCTGCTTGTTAGTGACACAGGCCTGTAGTTCAGTGTCACTTGTTTTTCCTTTTTGGAATATTAGAACTAATTCTTTATTTTTTAGACCTCTG